>JASVER010000011.1:15191743-15253107 GCA_030449065.1 Oceanodroma leucorhoa
GGCAGCTTTCCAGCCACTCTTCCCCAAGCCTGTAGCGTTGCCTGGGGTTGTTGTGACTGAAGTGCAGGACCCAGCACTTGGCCTTGTTGAACCTCATGCAATTGGCCCCTTGTAAGGGGCTTCATTCAGATAAGACCAGACCCAAGCCAAATGCCTAAATACTTTATGGTCCTTTGAAAGTTTGGCCACAGCACTGTGTGAAGCATGTTGGACAGTACGAGAGGCACCCTTCTCTCTCATCTCCTTGTGTCAAAAGTATAAAGGGCAGGATGTTGTGGAATTACCCATAAATATTTGTCTTATCATGCATTTGCATGAGTGAATTTGCATCCATTGCTGTTTATAAGCATTTTCAAACTCGTCACTTACATACCTCACTTACGATTGTCTTTGCTCCATGGACTTGAAGTATAGGCAAGGTTTATTTTCAGAAACAAGGCTATTGAGCAGCCCTGAAAACTGCTCCTCACAATCAATTAGGGAATGGCCTCCCCACCTTGTCTTTCTTTTCCAGGTGACCAGGGAGAGTCTGTTGGCATTCCTGGCATTGTTGGAGCAAAAGGAGAGAGAGGGGACCCAGGGTTCCCAGGTAAAGTAGCCCTTGATTGCTCACTTCAAGAATGCAAATTGTAGAGATTAAACAGTATAGCATTGCCCAATTTGGGTATTTTTGTAATCTATAAATTTAAATACTTTAGTCCTCTCCTGGAAGTGAGATTTCAGGAGTCTGGAATCCAGGTGGGGCACAAATCTGGATGGCAGCGAACATGTCCGAGAACAGCCCAGTTCTAATGCTGGGTCCCACTTCACTTCTTGAGGAGGAACTTGTGAACTTGCACTGATATTTGGCATCTAGGGAGTCCAGTCCAGGGCCCAGACCATGGCTGAGCAGACACAAGTGCTGCAGCCTCAGCATAACGTGTTTCTCATTCTCTTTATGCCTTCCTCCAGTTTGACTTGTGCTCTAGCATGCTGTCTGTTTTTATCCTTTCAGGAGAGAGAGGGAGAGAAGGACTCAAGGGTGAACCAGGCTACCCAGGAAACACTGGGGTGAGTGGACTCAAAGGCAGCCCAGGAGATCTTGGCCAAGAAGGACCAGCAGGTACTGGACTAGGCATCTAAGTTCTGCAGTTCATGGTGTGACTGTGGAACAACCTCACCTTGTTGTTTCCTTAGCCCTGGTTGGCGTGTCTCAGCTGAGGCTTAAACAAGAAGGTTGACAAGAAAATGGGTATTTTCTTTGACAGTAGTGTTAGGTGTCACCTTATCCTGTCATGACCGATCCTGTGGGTCAACCACGTGGTGAATCCTGCACAATGAAAACCTAAAGGAATTCCTTTAACAAATAGGGAAGTCCTCAGTTAGATACAAGCAATAGCAGCTTCTTTGCAGCTGCTTATGGGCAAGGCTGCTCTAAAATCTTCCATTGCAACACTTCTGTCTGTTCCCTCTCTAGAGCCAAACCTACCCAAAAGGATGGCTACAAGTGTCTTTGGGTAGCAGTGTAACTAGCAGTTAGATTCTCAAATTGTTATCAAGATTGAAGATGGGAGAACAGTGAAAGTTGTTATTGGAATATTTTATTTGAAAAACAATTTAATTAGTTATTCAGTATGTGAACTGTTCCAGTGTGTCACTTGGTGGATGATGAAGAATATAATTTCTATGATTTAAAAAAAAAAAAAATCAAATAAATAGCTTGGTAAGTGCTATGCTTGTAGTGGTAGTGAGGAGAGATTTGGGTCTGGTTTTGCTTTAGCTAAATAGTAGTTTATTCACCCATCTTATGAGTTAAGTGCAGGAACAGAAGCTGTAAGATGGAGCTGTGAGCTGTTCCATCCTGGATGTGTAGTACAGGAACATTTTTCTGCTTGTTTTTAGGAATCCCTGGAAATGCTGGGCTGAGAGGAATCCCTGGGCCACCAGGACCTCCAGGGCAGCCAGGATCTGTCGGATTCCCTGGAGCTCGTGGAACAGCAGGACCTAAAGGTATATCTGGAGCCTGCACATGAGGGGAGAAATTGGGTCAGAAAACCAGTGTTTCAGCCAAGTATATCACAGCAGGCAGGCAGCACTCTTATGTGTGGGCCAGCTGTGCGTGGGAAGTCAGCTCATTTCTTGGCAGTGTTAGTGCAGGCACCAGCTGCTAGAAATGAGCAGAGGAGTGGTTGGAAAGGGAGAGGCTCTCACTTGATTTGGATCACTGATGGGTGTTCACCAAGGGTAAAACCAGTGGGAAGAGTTTCCGTGAAGGGGCCTGTGTGAAGAAAGACTTTACATACTATGTTCCCCTGTGTGTCAGGTTTCTCATCCACGTTGTACTCTCCATGAAACATCTTAGGTGTTTCCACCTAACTAGATTATTTGCTTATTTGCTCACTTATGTGTTCCCATTGTCTCTTCAGGGTTTCATGGATTTCCAGGTTTAAATGGTCTGAATGGCTTGCCAGGCACAAAAGGGTCTCCTGGAACACCAGGTAAAGGAAATGTGTAGTAGAAGTGTCATAGCTGGGGAAATGCATACACTGGTCCATCATGAGAGCAGTGTTCCCCCCAAAATTCCCCTATCTCACCCAGTTCTGGATTTAATTATATCCTGAAGAAAAACCTCAGGATACTGAATGTGCATGAACAAATTCTTTAATGCCAGTAAGAATAGGATGCAGCCTGTGGAGTGAAGAGGCTTTTCTGGTGATGGTTGTCCTTGAATTCCTGAAGGACTACATCRCTGCTGGAAAGTCGATGGAGTGAAATCATAAAACTCTTCTGTTTCTAATGGATATTTGATTTTAGCAGGGCAGCATCAAATGCTTGCTTTGAGTTGGGCTTAGCAATGTCATGTGTCCTTACTGCTTTCCATAGCCTTCCATTATATGGAGCTCAAGAAAGGCATCAGTAAAATCAGAATCTGATTTCTTTGATTAAATTCTGGATTCTGCTTTTGGGAAGCTTCTGCTGGATTTTTTCATATTTTTAACTGTATGAAATAGAATGTGGTTCTGTTTTGCAAACAGTGTTTTACTAAATGTAAAGAGATGGAGAAAGACCTTTCCAAAGAGACTTATTTAGTTACTGTCATCTTGTAAAGCAGCACTTAAAATTTGTGGCAGACATTTTATGCATGAAAATGGACAAGCAGTCTTGATCTGTACAACTCAAATGATACCTCTGTTTTCTTTGTTTAAAACATTCTCTATTGGAAGGTAATGATTTACAGCATATAGATCCTACACAATTTTCCTATCTGAGAGAGCTGCTTAGTATTTACTCTTACCAGAATGACATGCTGAACATCTCCCTGCAGCTCTTCCTGGGAGCCTCCGCCTTGCACCACTTGTGCCTCAGTGTGTCTTCTGCAGCAGTCTGTGGAAACCGATCTCTCCATGTTGGACCATGAAGCCCACTAGATTATTGAAAGACCAGAAGCTTGAGTCTATGTTGCATTCTCTTGAGAGACACAACATACAGGCTGGCAGGCAAATCCTGTCGCAGGAGTGCCACCTTCACATCCTTGTGCAAGAGCTTGTGGGAAGCGCAGAACAGTCATACACTTCTCTCTCAGCATCTTGCAGATTGTTTAAATTCACTCTGCACAACCAGAGTAGCACATGAGGCACCAAATCTCTTTCTGTTGCTCTACTGAAAACAGCAGAGAGAGTAGTAAATGGCTAATATTTTATTACAGCTCAGTTTGTGTAATAATTTAACTGCTATTAGGCAATTTGAATAGGCTCTCTTATCTTCGTTAATCTGGTTTAATTAGGTCTGAGTGAAGCTGGACTGAAAGGCCCTGCAGGTCTCCCAGGTCTGAAGGGTGAAGAAGGTTCTCCAGGCTTGGGTAGAGGAGCTCTAGGATTCCCTGGACCAAAAGGCTCATCAGGAGACATGGGTAAGTACTGATGTTCTGGAAACCCAGCAGGATGTATTGCAGCTCAGGTTAATAGGTTGCATGGTCAGCAGAATTACCAAAGAACGCTCCCAAAGCCACAGAGGTGGTCAGTAGTTTGACAGGTAAACATTAAAACTGTGATGTGGCTATAGATTTGAGAAACAGTTGGTTACATAGTTCTCACAGTGTCTATACCTCTCCTGAATAGCAGAATACAGTAATTTTTCCCCTCATGTAGTGAGATGTCTTTTTGTTCTCCTCAATATAAATGCTACTCAGCCACTACTTCTGTCCATGTCTCTGAAGATCACTGAAGTGCTTTGGGTACACTCTCTCACTTTGTATTTCTTATTGTAGGTCCCCCTGGTCCTGTGGGACTGCCTGGCTTGCCAGGAACACCTGGAGCTTCTCTTCCTTCTGATATACGTGGGAGACCTGGGGATGCTGGCCATCCAGGAACTGATGGGAGTTCAGGTATGAAGAGAGGCCTCTTAAGGAGAGCGGACTAGCTAAGGGGATTTCTGTTTCTTTATGTGCTTCCTTTGAAGAGCTCTGAGGGGAAATGACTTGGATGAGTACTGTCACTTGAATAACCTGGGTTTTAGATCAGGGATCAAGAATGACACGATCTGTTTTCAATTCCTGCTATTGAATCCTGATTTGATTTAGCCTGTAATTAAAGCTCTCTAGTCCATATTCATTTCACCTATTGTGGTACTGAAGACAGACTTGGGCACTAAGGTAGGTACTTAAGTCCAGCATAGTATGTCTAAATTTGGACACCAGCTCCATTTTGGACTGTGGTTTCCACAGCTGTAATTATAGGCTCTGTGTAAAGTTTAGACGTACCCTGTGTGAGCTGGGAGGCAGCAAAGCTTCATTGCTACTTAGAGGTACATAAGAAGTACTTGCTGTAGTATAGTTTGAAAGATTTGTCATGATGGCATTGGTACCCATTCAATACCTCACAGCCTTGTCGGAGAGGCTGAGACTCTAGGCCTTTCCCTGGCCAAGGATTTGAAACCACTGCTCTCATTCTCCTAGGGAATGTCTGAGTCACCAGGCTACCAGGTCAGACAAATGCTATTATCAGGCCCAGAATTTGAAGCTAAATTACTGTGATTAAAAGGATTTAAAAGTTTATGAGACCTAAGTGGATATAAGCGGGTGGGGTCTGGTTCTTTTCCTTCGGGAAGAGAACACCCCTGGAACTATAGACACCCAAACAATGACTATCCTCTAGAAAGATGCGCTGGGAATAGCCCCAGCATTTACTTTGCCCGAGAAACAGATTGTGCTAATTACCCCTGTTGTCTCTAGGTCTTCCAGGTCCTCCAGGACCACGAGGGCCCCCTGGCCCAGCTTCTGACCAAGGTGACACAGGCAATCCAGGTTTCCCTGGTGTTCTTGGCTTGCGAGGCATTAAGGGTGATGTGGGACCCACTGGTCCAATTGGACTCCCTGGAGCATCTGGATTCAAAGGTAATCTTGCCTTGAAAGGGTCTGGGTGTGGTTTGGCAGCTGTCGCCTTGACGGTATGAATGGCTATCGTGTGGTTAGTGTGACTGCTTTGAAACGAATCCTCATTCAGGTGTAAGCACAGCTGAGTTTGTTACCTAAGTCTTCCCATTTGGCCCATGCAGGTTTTACCTACTGACTCCAAAAGCAGCAAAGTGAGGCCAGCTCCACGTGCTCTTCAGTGTGTTCCTAATGATTTCTTTTCTCTTCTCTCTGTTTTTTTCTGAGTAGATGATGTCCACATGCAACGGTGCTGTGCTTGTCAACTACAGTTTACCCACTTGCATATGCTGTCTAGGCAAAGACTGGAGATGCTGTTTCATCCCACCTATCATGTATGCTCAGAGGCATAGCGTGGTGGATTTAGGTCTCCACAAGAGGCTAAGAGGATTGTAGGAGTTAAGAGATCTTGTTCTGGGCTAAGGCAGGGAGCAGGTTGCTCTCTCTTTGGTCTCTGCCAAAGGAGACTAGAGGGCAGCTGCAAACAAGAACTCTGGTAGCAAGGTTTCGAAGAAACCACACAGCTCAAAAGCTGGGAAAGGATGGAGAACCACTGCCAGGTGAAGAACTGTATGCTGTCTTTGTAGACTGGCAGATCCCCATGCCTCTGTGCTGTGCATAGAGATGGATTCCAAATAGAAAAGATGTGTAGTCCCCAAACACTTTCCCTGGGTCACCTAAGGAAGGGGAAGAATACTTTCAATAAAGTGTAATTATGTAGCAGCGGAAATTCTTGTCTTGAGGCTCTGCAGCCGTTCTGGACATCAAAATGGACACAATGTTCCTTAAGGGTTGTGGTCCCCTCCATTTCAGAGCTGAACTGCTGTTGCCATTGCTGCTATCAGYGTGTTTCTCAGTGCCCCAGCTGTGGATCAGAATCAGGACCCTATGCTTAGCCCCTGAAGTCTTTAGCTGTGTATCTTTGCAGGTATAAGAGGGGAGCCTGGCCTTATGGGGATGCCAGGTAAAGATGGACCTCCAGGGGATCCTGGTTACCCTGGGCTGAAAGGTGAAATGGGCCATCGAGGTGAGTGCTGGAGGATTTGAAAAGCTGTACTTTATTGCACATGGTTTGGGCTGGGGAAGATTTCAGAGCTCCCTTAATTGGCTTATTTGGGGGACTCTTAGTTTCTTACAGATTGAAATAAATTAGAAAGAGCTTGACATACCACTTTTTACAAAGATACCCGGTGCTAATGTACTGAGGCAGTCTTAATTTAGCATACTTCCCCTTTGTGTCAGTATTATCATGAAAACTGTGAATTTTTTATGGGATACTTACACTGTCATTTGCACTGTGTGCAGGTCTCCCTGGCCGACAAGGGGCTCCAGGTATAACCCCACAGCCGGAAGAAATCACAGCCCCTGCAGGCTTACCTGGTCTGCCAGGAATTGATGGTGTCCCTGGCTTTGATGGAGATCCTGGATTCCAGGGCCCAGCTGGAAAACCAGGTAAAAAGTACACTCAGATCACTGAAATGCTGGCCTTCTGGAAGAACAACACTACTTTCTCAAATGCATTAGGAAGGTTTACAGGTTTTTCTAGTAAAGGAAATAATCCAGCAAAATGCATACAAATATCATGTTTTATTGTTGATAGAATGTATTTGATAAATTCTGTTCATGCACTTTTATAGTATTCCTTAATTAGGTTTCCAGAATTAGGTGCAGCACCTGTGATATAGCTGATATGATACCAGCTTTGGTACTAGTAGGTGGATGGTCATGAAAATGGTTCACCACTGAGAATTATTTGAATTGTCAATGAAACACTGTAACTGGAGAAGTGCTGGGAACTTCAGCCTGCACCACTGTGGTTCATATTGTTTGGCAAAGCAACTTKGGTGGGTCCTGCACCAGTTGGCTCTCCTAGGCCCAGCAAGTTCCCATTACTCCTTTCTTAGCACTGCCATTTAGGCGATTTTTAAATGTTAGTATTCTCTTTTATTCATGAAAACTCCTAGAGGGGGAACATCACTTAGCACCAGTCCTTCCCCCTAGATGTTACCGTGAATCCCATCACAGTGACTAGAGCTGTGTTAGTTCTTGGCTTCCTGTTGTCAGTTCCTAAAGTGAATAAATGCGTAAGGAGTAAAAGCTGAGAGCACCTTTATTAATACTAGTCAGGCAATCAGGTAACAGACACTGCAGAGCAGTTCATTGGGAAATTACCCATATTTATACTATTTTTAATGCTTAATCTTTACAAAAGTTGTGCAAATGTACATTCATCTGTTTCCCAGTCACGTGTTTCTTTATACTAATACTAACCTTCCAAATAACTGATCATATGCTAGG
This sequence comes from Oceanodroma leucorhoa, assembly GCA_030449065.1. Classification (NCBI taxonomy): domain Eukaryota; kingdom Metazoa; phylum Chordata; class Aves; order Procellariiformes; genus Oceanodroma; species Oceanodroma leucorhoa. Next base: position 15,199,449 of record JASVER010000011.1, read on the forward strand.
TATCTAGCTCTGTGCAATTGCATAATGCCTTCTGTCTCTTTATACTGTTTTGTTATATTTTAACTTGTACCATCCTGAACACTTATTTTATTGTTGGCTTATCCAATCCGTGCCAGACCTTTCCTAGTATGAGGAAACAATGACAGTAATAATTGCATTTAATTTCAGGTACAAAAGGTCTGCCAGGAAGATCTGGTTTGAAAGGACATGATGGCTTACCTGGATCACCTGGCATAGTTGGGGATCCAGGACCTTTGGGTGCCCCAGGACCACAAGGATTTGAAGGTAATTTTATGATTTGGGGAGCACAAATCAGAAAAAAGCAATCAGTAGAATTCTGTTTGCCTGCAGGTTCTGCAGAGACCCTCCCCAACACCCAATTACCTTAGGAAGACCAGGGGTTGCACACGATCTTGTGTCTCGTATCTGCAATGGACTAAATTTAATCTTCAGTGAGGAAGATTTCACATGTCATTGTTGTCTATCACTGCTGGTGTTTCCCTAGGTACAATTCTGAACATCTTTTGGTTTTAATGTTTTGTGGATATGGGAGCCATCTTGAAGATCTAAAAGAGTGAGATTGTATTCACAGTGAATACAGCTGTGAGGGTTGGATAGTAGAGGAAAGGCACAGTGAGAGAAAGAAGATTTGGATTCTGCCACAGATCTGTTGTACAACTTTTGGCCTTTCTGTGTCAAAGGAATATCATCATGAAGAGCACTATAGCAAAATGAATTTATTAGGTTTTGGTTGGTACTTTGAGATCCTCAGAATTATTGTACTGTGAGATACCTGCTAACACATTGGCACCAGATTTGTTGGGCAAAGAAAGAAAATTAAATGAGGTAGGAAATGGGTGGGTGCAACTGTGAAATTGACTGCTTTTGGAACTGATAAGTCTAATTATTCATATAAAAACCATCAAAACTTGGGCTCCTCGTTGTACAAGACTGACATAAACACAATGACAGCAGTACCAAAATGGGGTATAGAGCCAGCTGATGTCCACACTGTGTATTAGTAATAGTGACTCCTTTTCTGTCTTCTAGGTGTTGCTGGAAAGCCGGGCTCGCTTGGTTTGCCGGGAATGCCTGGTCGGAGCGTGGGCGTTGGATACACTTTAGTGAAGCACAGTCAGTCAGACCAAATCCCACCTTGTCCCATAGGAATGAATAAGCTCTGGGATGGCTACAGCTTATTGTACGTGGAGGGGCAGGAAAAGTCACACAACCAGGATCTTGGTGAGTTGACAGAATGCTCTCGGGCATAAACAATGTAGGCCAAAATCCCGTTTCAAATGAGCAATCTTTGTTGGTACCACAGGCGGTTGTAGTAGAGGTGGTGGAAGTCTGCTTRGCCAGAATCTGTACTGGGAGCAGCGTCACTTGTGCCATCCTCCGCTGCTCATGTCTGGTGTGTATGAGTTGGAGCATTTGGCAGATGCTTGATATGACCACTTCTCCAATTTTTCCAGGTTTTGCTGGCTCATGTTTGCCTCGCTTCAGCACCATGCCTTTTATCTACTGCAACATCAATGAAGTGTGCTACTACGCCAGCCGAAATGACAAGTCCTACTGGCTCTCCACCACTGCTCCTATCCCCATGATGCCGGTGGACAGTGCTCAGATCCCACAGTACATCAGTCGTTGCTCAGTATGTGAAGCACCTTCCCAGGCTGTGGCTGTGCACAGCCAGGACATCACCATCCCACAGTGTCCCCTTGGGTGGCGCAGCCTATGGATAGGATACTCCTTCCTTATGGTAAGGATACTGCTGCTAGATCTCTTCTTTGATTAGGTGACTGAGACTGTATTCCATGAGTTGCTTACAGGAAACTAGAGCCCTGGAGCTTCTTCCGCTAGTGCATTTATTCTTTATCAGCTGGCCTGCTGTGGGCTTTCTGAGCTTGTTCCCGTTTAGCTGGCCTTCTCACCTGTACTGCTCAGGTTCAGTAGTAACACTGATGCAGTAGTTCTGTATTGCCACAGATATTCTTTGTTCTTCAAACCTTTAAATGTGGAAACCCTAATTAAGCTACAGCATCGTCTTAATCCCCTCTCTCAGTGGAAAAAATAGAACATTTTCCATTGCACTCTCCTAGAAGCTCATTAGTGTAAGACCGTCAGAAAAATATGAAGTCAGCATTATTGTTTCCAAATTTTTCCAGCTTGCAAGTGAAAAGCTGTTTTTCTATTCTACCGGGCCTGTATATTCAGCCTAAGTATGTTCCTTTGCTTCTTCACCTCTAGCCCTGACTCAAAAGACAGATAGACATAGCCAAGGTATAATTTTGGTTGCCCGTTTTACTCCTTTTAACAATGGAACTGGAGGACTCCCCTGTTTACCTCCCCTTCTGTTCCTTTGAACTCATATAAATTGATATCTCTATTTCAGCATACTGCGGCTGGCGCAGAAGGTGGAGGTCAGTCCCTTGTCTCACCTGGTTCTTGCCTGGAGGATTTCCGTGCCACTCCATTCATTGAATGCAACGGTGCTAGGGGAACATGCCATTACTTTGCAAACAAATACAGCTTCTGGCTGACGACCGTTGAACMGTCGCAGCAGTTTGTCAGTGCTCCTCCCTCAGAAACCCTGAAAGCAGGACAGCTTCGAACAAGGGTCAGCCGTTGCCAAGTGTGCATGAAGAACTTGTAGTAACAAAAATGCAGTAACATGAACAGTCTTTGTTAACCAAGACTAGGCATCACTGCTGTGAAGAAGGATAAATTCATAAACCCGTTTTGTGTGTGGTTGATGGGTGAATCAAGACAGCCAGAATTCTACAAAAATCGAGTGTCAAGTCCAGGAGGTTGACTGCACACAGAGGAGGAAAAGACCAGTGCTCTGAAACATCTTTTTTTTTTTATGGAACATGGTGCTATGCTTTTACTTCAGTGGGTTTTTTTCCCTCATTTATGGCTACCTCAGAAAGTCTCTGCGAGTTCCTCATTCAGACTGAAGAGTAACTGATGTCTCACATTACACCACTCCTCTGTCCGAGGCACATGCCAATCATCAAGAAGAGAGACTTTTCAAAAGTTATGCCTTATTAGTGTTTTTGCAAACAGTATTTGGTCTAGTGTAAGGGAATGAAGACTCATTCTGCCATGAAATACAGAGCTAGCTAAAATTTATCAGTGTATTGTAGGTGACTTAGAAACACTAAGCATTACTGGTTGAAAACTGACTTCCTTAGGAAGAGTCAAAGATTAATTTGTTTTGCTTTGCTTATTAAACAGACGGGATGTTCTTTCCTCCAGTGACAGGTAACCAATTCGAATCCAGACTCTCATCCACGGTTGACTTTAAAGAGCTACGCCAGTGAAAAGTGCAATTTTTGATAAGAAGATGAATCCAAAACACCTATAGCATTTTTCATAGCTTTCTATTGAAATATATTCCAGGCAAAATATATACTTCAAGGTCTGTGCTTATCTTCTTGCAGTCAAATGATGTGCAGCCACAAGAAACATTTCATTACTATGAACGTAAATTTCCTTTCTGAGGTAGCTTTGGTACACTTGTTCTGTCACTATTCAGGCTGTGCATATTTGAAAAGYAGAGGCTTTACTAGATAGCTTATGCAAGCTTATGCAAACACAGCAGTAAGCAGTTATGGGATGTACATTTTTTACTTCTACAGTCACGATGTGTTGTATACTCCTTCCTCTGGGCCTTATTTCTGTTAGTTTAAAAAATGCTATTTCTAGTGTATGCGCTGTTAACTAGTCACACTTTCCTTCAGGGCATAATTAAAGAGAAGTGCCACTAATTGTATTATCCTTGTGTATTTTGAGGGAAAGCCATGAAACAGGTATGCTAATATATGTATAATGAATTCATTTAGTTGGGCTAAAGTTCATATTATCAACTTCTCTAGAGTAAAGTGTAGGAAATCCTTATAGACTGACATTCCAGGACATTTGAAAGAAGTGGCTTGCAAATACACTTACCACCTTGGCTTAAAAAACTTTAAGACAAAATTGGTCAGAAAATTATTATTAATGCAAGACTGAGACATTATTTTAAAGTATTATTTCTTTACTAGGTTCTAGGGCTCTAGCTCTATTCAGCAAAGTACTTAAGAACATGCATACTTTTAAGCAGATAGTATTTTTACCTTTAACGATTATTTACATGCATAATCCAATATTATCTTCCTTGATTGGGGTCAGAGAGCTCTGCATGTTCTAGAGTTGAACGACACTGGAGATGAGCAGGGAATTTGGGAAGAACAATTTAGTCTTTTGTTTAACTTATTCCTAATTGTGAAAGACCTGCAGCTGCTTTGGATGTATTTTGCAAATACCTTTAAGGCATTTTAATGCTCCTGAGTGGCAATCCTTTTATGCAGAATATTCAGTCTACTTCTTGGCTGTCCCAGCACAGACAGATCATATTGTATTTACATCTTGGGTTTTGCAAATGCAACTTCAAAACACTGTTTGCACACAGTGAAGCTCACTACTTTTTCAAAATTTGTGCAAGTAACTGGCAAACTACAATGAATTTTTCAGCCATTGGGCTCCCATGGTGCTATAAAAAAGGGGTGGCAATCAGGTATTGTGTCTATGGAGACTCGGTTTTATTTTTGAACATGGACACATGCAAATACAATTTTTTTTTCCAGGATCAGAGCCTTATGCATTTTAAGCACTACTATCTTTAGGGAACTGCTTCTATTGCAATAACCTGGCTCTACTCCTATCAGTGTCCAAACTTCCATCAAGTTCAAGCCCAGCCTTTTCCCACACCGTTTACACGGTGTCAGCTGCATGGGGTGGGAATTCCAATCACCAGCCATTCTTCCATCAGCTCCATTCTCATAGATCTTCTTCAAGAGGGCTGCAGGGCCAAAACCTCCTCTCTGAAGAGTGTTTACATAACAGCTAAGAGCTACGTGGGGAATAACTATACTGTAATCCACTGATTTTTTTTTGGTTATTATTTTTTAACTTAGGTGCTTCCTTTTTGGTTTTATTTTAGCAGTTACTGCTCAAGACAGCATTTCAGAGCAAGGGCGTCATTCGCATTTTTGTCTGTGGGGAGGACTACAATAGCTGTTACATGAACAGTAAGTTCATGCATTAATTAAGAAGTAATGTTTTGTTTTTTTTAAAAAAACACACAGATGGGAAGAAAATGATATTGTTTTCTAAGAAGTGTGTAGTTTCCAAACTGTGGTTAATAAACACTAAAGGCAAACAAGATGAAATATGATCTGGTTAACTATTTTCTTGGAAATCACACTGGCCCTGATCAAGAAGTGCAAGTGAGAGGAGACAGCATTCGGTATTTCTCTAGGTTGTCATTTATTGGTGAAGATGAAACTGCGATTCATGTCCATCACACTATCGTGACAAAATGACCACAATGGGGACTGTCTGATAGTAAAAAGGAACTTTCATAATGGATTAAAAGATCTTTGCCTTTAATTCTAAGCTGTTTTTCTTATGGCTGCTAGAGATACACTCTGCCTTAGAAATAAAACCGCACAGGCTGTTCTGATAAACCTGTAGAATTAAGGCACTTTTACCAAAACAGATTTCAAAAGGCAACAAGTCAAAACCCAACAATTAAGTGATTTGCATCTGCCTATATATTAAGTTTTAAGATAACCTAGTTTATATTTAGTTCGCACAAACAAATTAACAAAATATAGCAGCATACAACCTATGAAAAGCTTAAGAAATTTATTAGATGCACAGATAAAGTGCTGTAACAGAGAAACTTGTGTAAATCTTTTTTAAAATAAATAAGGTACAGTTAAACCACCTTTGACTCATTTTAGCTCCGAAAGAAAAGTCAGCCTAAGTTTTAATGATCTGAATTTTAAGGTCAAGGTGAAATATATCATAACTATAACAGTGGTTGTGATCTATATCAACTATTTGAGTCTCCTGTTCCTCTTGAGGTTTCCCAGAAACAGGAAGGCTATTGCAAAACGTATACATTAGACATAGTTCCTTTTACAGAAACATTTTTGTAATAAAGTGTGGTTGCTCAAATACATGTTAAAATATTTAACAAGGAAACAATTTTCTTCTGATCCAGTCGATCTTTTAAACAAGACAATGTATTTTTTCTATGATGCAGCCCACAGGAAGGAACAGAAGTAAACATCCTCCTTAACTGAAAACTGTTTTGCTTTAAGAACTAAACTATTGCATTATACGAGAGCAAGAAATATCCGTTTGGTGTTATCCCTTTCTCCAAACACACAGCCCAGTGAGATACTTATTTTTGCCTTAATCTCAAAGGTCCATTTGTCTTCAGGAAAGACAAACATTAAAAAGAAGTTCCCTCTAAGGCTCTTACTATAAGATCTTTTACTGCCTTTCCATCTGGGAAAGCTCTTTGACAGCAGGAACTGTCACTGTTGGAGTTCTGGATGCTACTCGGTTTTTGTGCTCTGGTATCGATAATTTCAGGCACTTTGGGGCTAACATGGCTGTTCGATTTAAGTCAATGCAATAATATTAGCAATATGTTCAATACTCAGAAGGGTCACCACAGTTTCCTTCATACACTCAGGATTTCAAATTCTTCTTCCAATTCAAATAGCTTGTCAGTAGATTCAATGAGTTCTGAAAAAAAAAAATTAAACAATTTAGACTCTAAAGACATACCTGATTTTGTTTGCTTAAAAACACAAACAAAAAAGACCACTTTTCTGGAATGTGTCCTTCAAAGTATTTTCTAAGATTAAAAAAAAATTATATCTCTGCTAGCAATTGTTATGTGGCCTGTTTGGATAACTGTCTGATATTCTGTAAGAATAAGGCATTTAATCACGTGGTGATTGCTTGACACTTAGGAAAGCATAGTTATTCCACCTGTGATTATTCTTCTGTTTGCTAATGAGGAAGGCTCTGCTGCACAATAGCCCTTTCGGTCGGTACTGCACCTGCTCCTGTAGTTGTCACTTCTGGCTTTGTTGGAGGTATGAAAGGAGGCCAGTGTGGTGGGTGCTTCTGGACCAGCTCAAACATCCGTAGACTCTGTTGCTTTAGAATCTCCTGAGGACAGAATACTTTCATATTAAAAGATGCCTCAAGAGAACCTTCAAACGTGAAAAATGTCTGCTTAATTAAAAACATTTTTAATCATGTATGTCTATCAAAAAACAAAGGCTTTATGCAGACATATAGTGAAAACCTGCTATTTCAAGCACCTGCCATTAAGAATCACTGCTTCACAGATCTAGTATTTTCCTAGTTGAAAACACACCTGGAAGACATCTCTTGAACTGTCCTACAAGTTATCAGTGTGTTCTAATTAGCTTTGATATCCCTACACCTATAATTTTGATTACATGTAGCAAACAGACACCAAGAGCGTACAGTATTTTAAAAGAAAATTACTTGCATGGACCGCTCTGTGTTCAAGTTTTCTGTTTATCAATGGGAACAAAAGACAGATCTGTCGGCTCCAAAAAACCAACAGATTTTGAAGGGTAGGTTTTGATGAGGAGAAACAAGTTATTAAWGAAGCCAAATTCAACTCCTCTTCAATCAGGTAAACTATATCATATCCTCTATTTCAGTTATTTACAAACTGCTTTCCTTAGCCTTTTTTTTTTCTTTTTTCATAAAGAGGTTTTATGAACCTCAACCTTCGGAGGTTGATGTTACTTCACATTCATACTTCTGTTGCTTAGTATACCAACTGCATGCAGAAACGTCCTAAAGTCCTTTTCCTGTGGCAGCAAGCACATTTTGTGTGTCCCGCAGTTCAGCAGGAGCTGGAAGGACTCAGCCCTTACAGAATCAGATCTGTTGTGGTACCAGGGACTAACAGTCATAATTAGAACACGTAATAATATATTGTGTCAAACAATAAAAAAGGATCAGGAAGGAAATAAATAAATAAATTGCTACAACATGGCAGTTAAACCTTACTATTAGCATTTATTTCTCAGTACATGACTAAGCTTCAGCCAGTAACATAGCAGTGCTAAAAAAAGAGAAGCTTTTTAGGGATATGTATTTACACTCATTTTCCAAGTGGCAGGGCTTACGGTTGTCAAAATGCTGAACAAGCTCCGATTAGGAATTCAGTAGTATTGGCTTACCCTGATGCATTAATGCACTCTTCTCCATGGCTCATTTAATTTGCACGCAGAGRAAGATGTAATGGGAATTTCCATTTAAAAAAAAAAAGTATACATTATTTCATACAGAGCAAATAAAGATAGTGTTATTACCTTTTGTACAAGACTACACCAGTTATCAAAATCACATTCTTCTTTGCAAAAGAAGCCCTAAGGAAAGAATACATACAGTAGTAGTATTAAATAATAACAATATGTCAATGAGTGAAGGATGGTGTGGTATCTTTATGCATTGTTTAAAGCTTTAGAAACATGTCTCAAGTGACAAATCACCCATAAACCAACCAAAGGATACTGGCATGGGATCAGATTTAATATCTTCAACTACCACAGTATTCTTGTGACGTATACCTGATGACTTTTACAAGTAATTCCATTATGATATAAAATAAGTTAAGCATAAGTAACTAACTTGTCCAGAGTGACCATACGTATATGGTAGTGATGGTATAAAATAAGGAAACCTGATTCAGTTCCTTTGTTTGACCTTCAAAATACTTCTTGCAAAAGGTAAAGAAAGTAAAGAAAACTAATTAGCTCCCTAGGATACAAACAGCCGGTTCCCGGCTTGACCTAAGATTAATGTATCTATCCTATGCAGTTAATACATAAACTACCACGTGTTGAATTTTAAGATTGTAGAAGACTGCCCTGTGATCTTGATTCTGCTCAAGGAAATGCACTGCTGCCCTTATCAATATACAGAGGTATTACTTTGAAGTACAGTACACACATCTATTATTTCCTAACACCTACCAAAGCCACTGAAGGGTCCAAATTCATGATCTTCATCCTGTGTGGGGCTTGCTGGCAGTGGAAGCTCTGGTCATCAACTGTGCCATTTTCTTCTGAATCTACAAAACTTTGAGTGGTGTGAGGGTCCAGATAGATCAGCTCGTTGCCTGTATGGGTAAAATCCGTATGTAGGTAATAAGCAAGAGACTTTAATGAGCACTTACTGCATCCAGACTATAAAACAGAAATTAGATTATCATCACAGTCAATATCTAGACTTTCTAGCTAGGGAGTCTTCAAGAGAATCAGAAAGTTAGACACAATATCTCCCACAGGGTGTTCAGTATAATTCCCTATTGTGACCTATTACTGTAGATTTTTTGGTTGGTTTGTTCTACCTTTGTCGCGTACTTGCCTTTTTCTATGTGAGGTCCAGTACATTTTTTAAAAATGTCAACTGTTGTAATCCCTAACATTCCACAGATCAAAAATTACAGGGTGACCACAAATGCAGTCTGTAATCCCGTTAGGCATTCATTCAGAAATTGGAACAAAGAAGTCTGACTAAAGCAGTTCAGGTTTTACAAACGGAAGAACAAAATACCCATCAAATTATGGATCAAACTGGGGTGAAATCTGAAAGACGGAATCTAGTATTAACTATTGCTTTAATGAATAAAGTAAGACATGGAAGAAGGTGAAAAAGATACTGCTATCAGAAAAAGTTTGAAATATGAAAAAATAATTTAAGAAAACTGAAGCAAAAGAATAGAAGACGACACCCTTCATTAGTAAGTATTAATGATTAGGGAAAAAAAATCAGTATTTTAGCAGTAGTGACATTTGACACTTGTCGAATGCTATCAACTATTCTTAGTGTGTTGTTCTTGCTTATATCATTACTTATTTTTACATCAAGCTTTGCTGCTACTTTTCCATTCCTGTAAGGATGATATCTCACGGTTCCTGATGTATTTGAGCTATGTTTCTTCATCTACTCTATTCTCATGCTTAAACTGCTTACTATTTCCCCTTCAAAAAACCCCCCCAAAAAAMCCCAACCCTTTCTCTTTAGATCATATGCATATTTGGAGTAAGTTTCTTTTTTCCTTACCTAAAAATCCTATGAAATAATAGGCATTATTTGGTTTCCCTCCTAAYGCTCCCAAAGACTGTGGCATCTTAAAGCATTCCTAGGAGTTCAAAGGGAGAAAAATGAAATTGTAGTTGATTTGTTTATTGATATAACAGATACCTGAACTTATTTCACAATAACAAACAATTCACTGAAAAAACCCTTACTTTGAACGCATCAATATATACTGGATTTATGTGATTTATCCCTAGCCGTAGAGGTATAATAAGCAAGAGGGGCTTCCAGCCTGTGCAGAATCCTGCTGTGTTCTTATTTCGGCCAAGAGCACTTCTGTGCAAGTGCGTGCTGCTGTGGGCCGTGCTGCTGCTCTGGGGAGGGGACCAGCACATTTTCTCTGTGGGAATAAAAACAGAAATCAATGAATGCACAAAGGAACACAGAGCAGATCTTCCTCTCAATCATGAATTAAGCTACTTTGCCAGATATCTTTATAGAGCTCCTGTTTTAAGACAAAAGGAGCAGGGCGTGGAAATCATAACTATTTAGTAGAAGTCATTCTAGCCGACAGAGTATGTGCTGGCACATCAGTGAGACATGAGATAAATGACTGGGGGATAAAAATTTAAGACTGAAGATACATTTACTACTAGCGTTATTAATACTGTCACGCTTTGCCCACAAAATGTCAAGGAAATGAAATGGCAGAGATGATAGCATTAGAAACTCTTCAGGGAACTCTTCACTTCCAATGATGTGAACATAAAATAGGCAGAATTAGGGACTAAAGTAGAAATAGGCTGTGGCTATATACCACTTGTAAGCCCACCTTTCTTACAACTGAAAAGTAAGCCTGGCCATGCATTTCTCTGGATCTGCCCCTGGTTTCTCTTTTGCCTGACAAAAGCACATCTCTCTGGCAAACTCTGCATTAAAAACAATTCTCTGTATTTCTACGTGCTGCAACTTCATTCCATTTCTGGGGTAGGAGTTTAGATAGCACAGCAGACCACACGCCATCTTCTCCCAAGCTGCATGGTATGTAAGCCTACATCGTTCTGTGCTAGCTTTAGTTTTGGACACCCAAACCCCCAGTCTGCATTTCCTTTACTCCTTTTCTTATCCTGGGAACAAGTAGGGATGGCCCAAAAGTATTTTGTTCACACTTAGATACATTCAGGAAAGTCGAGTCAAATCAAAAACTGTAACCAGAGAACTAATGTTTCACTTACTGATGTCTTCAATGACCACTGTATTGTCCATAGATACATAAACTGCTAATGAATTCCATTCATCAAATAAAGCAAGCTTCCTAGAAAACATTAAGGTAATAATGAATATAAACTAATCAGGACCATGAGGGTAGCTTTTCATTCAGGACAATTAGATGGTTCTTGAGTAAAAAAATTAAATTGTTTCTTTGGAAAAACATATTTGTTGGAATTTTTTTTAAGTCTCCATGTAATAAAAAGATAACTTTGAATATTTAATGTTCAATATATTTAGAAAAATAAATACTGAGTGGTACCAGGAAAAGCACACACACTTTCACATACCATGTGAAAACTGTTTTGTCCTTTTGCCAAGTGCAGCGATAGTAACAGCTTGACCGCATAATTAGGTTTATTACTTTTTATTGCATTTAACAGCCTCCGCAATGGGATCCTGCCCATTGTGCCTGGCATTTTCTAGAGAAGGAAAAAATTCCCGTGCCAGTTTTGCACATTACTTTTTGCTTATGAAGTTCCACTAAATTCAGTGGAACTACTTCTGTGCATGTGTGGACAGCAGACTCAGGGTGTTAAAAGCTAGATCAGCTAAAGGTTTTTGGCACCCAAAAATTAGGAGGGAGACATTACAGCACACAGGTTTCTGTCCACTTGTGTGAAATCCAAAACTCTGGGGAAGGGAGCTACACTCTTAAGCTGCACAGGCAGAGTCAGCTGTCTAAAATAAGCCAGAAAAACCTGTATGTGAGCACGAAGCCATGAAGAATTTGTAAGTGAAAAAAGCTGGAGGCCATGGCATGCTTTAGCTCCTCTCTCTCTCCAGAATCTGTGTCTGTCCCAGAGCTGCAAAGAATTGCTGCTGAGCACTCAGGACCTGCAGCCTAGCCTCCACTCGAGAGCTGGCACCTCCACCTATCCCTCAGAAACAGAGCGAAGTCAACTCTTTCAAGCGTGGCTTCTAGACTAGGAGGAGCTGCCCTAGCTTCTAGACTAGGAGGAGCAGCCTTTAGGCAGAACTGCAGCTCAGACAGTGAGGAACTGCAGTTCAGTTCCCTCCTTGGCCTGGATGGCTTCACTCTGACGTCTCATACCACCACTCTAATCTGCACGGCGGCACCCTCCACCTGTCAAAGCTGTGCCACTCTGCAGAAAGGAATACATCCCTGGTGCTCACTGGTTAGGGCATGTAGACGGCAGAGCAGGAGAGACCTTTTTGCAGGTCTTCCCCAGGCTCTTGGTATATTAAAACTTAGAACTCACCCAATCCCAACTCAGTACCTGCCCCCCGGGCCACAGCATCATGGTCCGCACTGTACTTGCAAACACATGGCATAGATTTTCCTGATTCTGCGAGAGGGAGATCAGCCTTTAAAGCTGTGTCTTGGGCCTTATCTTGGTCCCTGAGCTTAGCTGCCCCAGGGGAGTACATTCTAAACGAGCAAGTGCAATTTGACTTACTTCAGTACTTGAGCAACTGTATTTGGTCCAAACCATTCTCCAATTGATTTCCCCTCTCCAACACCCATCTGCGCTGTTTTTATGAGGGAAAACACACACACACAGAAAAAAAGGACCACAGAGAGTCTGGTCACAATGTATGTTAAATAGTATGACCTACTAATATTTTGACATACATTCTAGTGCAATTGCAAATTGTATTTAGCAACAACAATTATTTTCTCCGTCTATGCTCCCTTCATATCTTAATACAAAAAGTTTCTAAACTGTAATAAGAATTAGAAATATAAGTGTCCGTTATTACAAATTACAGCAATAAGCTTTGTGACTGTTTATTTTAATACTATCAACTCTGGTACCCAAGGCTTACATACCTTATCAAGAGCTAAATTCTAGTATACAGATTTATTTAAGTCTCAGTGAATAATATTTCTGAATTATTATACTTTGTATAATAATATGCCCATTTTCAGGCATTTTTATTTATATATAAACAYATACATTGTCTTCATAATCACCTTTTTAAAATTTTGAATGAACATATTTCAAATTAGAAAGTTTCAACATGGTAGGAATTTCAGTGGAAAAAAAAGTTGATGTGTGTTCTTACCCATTTGGTGGATGGAATAACAGCAATCTTTTCTGTCTAGAAAGCACCGTAAGATTCTATGATATTCTTCTGGTTGTTTTTTGTGTTTTTCCCATTGCCAGTCTTACAGGAAAAAAGTTTTACAGATTAAAAAATAATGTTTCCATCGTCCTGATCAAATTTCTAGATAGTAGAAAGCCATACAATGAGATGTTAAAAAGACTAATATACAATTACTCTCTAATATTTACATTTTGCTTAGAGTTCCTAGAAGTCACGGCTTGTCATTTATTATCAAGCTGTCCTTTATCATCACAGGCTAGATTGTGAAAACTGGGAAAATAAAATAAAAAGGTCAACTGCAAATATATTCTGAGTGATGACTGCTGAGAATCAACAGTATTACTGTATGTGAGCTTCCAAGATTGTTTAAAGCTATACGCTGTTGAGATTTTGTTAGATTTGTAAGCATACATCAGATAATGATGTAAGATCCATAAAGCAAAGTCCAAACACAGCGCTGGCCCTCTCCCACAGCAAAATCCAAACCACAGCTTTGCCATGTACGCTCTTGCTTCTAACGTAAGGCAGTCACCTCCCATTTACTGACAGAGAAGCACATACACAGGGCTGATACTATGAAGTAGCTGCACACTACGAGTTCATATTCTAGTTTGTCTCAGGTAATTTGTTTGTTTGCCTATTCCTTCAGTTAAATTTTTGCACCTCACTTCTGTGGATTGGTTATTCAAGTGGATAAATCCTTCTGTGGATTCAGTTATTAAAGTAGATAAATCCACAGAGCACGCTGCCGTAGAAACCACAGCACAATAGTATAAGGATTACAGACCTAACCATAATAATTTAATTGATACAGCAGCTACACAGAGACCAGACCTATGATACTTACCTGTGATCCTGGGATGTGAGGTGTCGATACAGGCTTAAGAGCTTGCACTAATGGGTTCTGCTGTGGGCTCTGGACCTCAGGCTGGTGACGGGTGAGTGGCCTGTGAAGTACTGTGTATGATGTCTACCACTATGTCACTACTCACACAGCCACTGTGTGCGAACATTTGGTGGCTATGTAAGCAATGAAGAGAAGGGTAAGAACTTAGACCCATGGCGGCAGGTTTTCCCTCGGCCTCAAAGAGATTTATAAAATAACAGCAATGGGATTTCCTATTTGTCCTCCCTCTATTTCTATTTCTCTGCTTAAGGCTGGMATGATTTCATCCTGTCAGACAAGAATAATTCACTAGTAACTTCTATCAGGGCATCAAAGAAAGTTTCATTAATAAATTTAGGTTTTGTGCTTTTATGGAAAACTACAGCAAAAATGTAACAGTCTCCAAACAACACAGAAGTTCACCCAGCAACAGTACTCACCTCTTCCTAAATGTCTGCAGATCAGTGCTTGTGCCAGCATCATCTGCCCACACCGCAGCATACATCCCCAGCCAGCATCAGACGAAGGACCAGTGCCTCCTATTAAAAAAGTTCATTATAGTCAACATGGGCTTCAAATTGAGTGCAGCGCCAGAGAGAAAATTTCGGAGTTAAAATCTCTAACAACTGTCCTGTGGACAAAAGGCACTGAGCCAGACCTTTTCTTTCCATATTGCTGGTCTAACTTTACTGCTTGCTCTACAAAGATGAAGACCTGATTATCTGCAGGTACACGTAAACACAGTTTTTAATAGCTTTAATATTTTGTTTGCATAAACAGTTAAAATGATGCTCAGAATGTTCTAATACTGTAAAAATAATTTTTCAGTCCACGATAACACCACTAATCCTGGTATCTAATTTATAACAAGGCAGCTGGTCTGCCGCATACTCACCAATAGGCGAAAACTTTCTTCTATATGTAAACCAGAGACGAGCACTTATATCCAACAATAACTTAGATTTGTCTGGAATATTTTTAAGAGGAAAGAAATTATTAAAACGAACATTTAAAACTGAAAAATTCTAATTTTCCCTGTACGGTCAATATATAGAGTGCATGGAAGACTCCTGTTAGCTTTTACGTAAAAGACCCTTAATACTTAAGACATTTTTTAGCCATTTAAACACGGAGAGCTTTTGTAGACTGCTAATTAAAGTTATCTTATTAAGGATGAAATAATTATTAACCAATGAAGTTTTACAAAGTGTTTGGAATGACTATGTCCAGCTTGAATGAAACAACTATGGAGAACTATGTCCTCAGAAAACAACTGCTAAAGTAAGTTACGAAAGGTGAAGAATTTCTACATGCGAACCAACATGGAATTATGCATTACCTCCAAACCCAATACAAAGTCATTTTAAGAAAACGTTAATAATATTAAATTTAATTAAATATCTTGGKTTTTTTTAAATACATGCGCTTACAGAATTCTCCCGACGACTCTGAAGAATTCTTAAGGATCTTATTTGCTGCACTTTTTCTGAGCCGTGGCTCAGACTGACTGGCCTTTTCAGAGGACCCTTCAGCCGATCAAAGCCGTATGCGCTACCCTCGGCTGTCTGGAACACCGTGCCTGCATTGATGGCCACTGCCTTTGACATGTAACACATGGTCTTCTCCCCAAGGAGCAAAGCTCACTTCTGACATCTTAGTTTTATATGATATACAAATACATCACTCTGCTATGACTTTTAGATCATAGATTTATTTTCATCAAAATAAAGTACATGCCCTAGATTAATTTTATTATTATTACTATTGGTATTATTCTTCTGAAATATCATTTTAGTTGCAAATAACAGGCTGCAGACAGCATCCCTCAAGGGAAAATAACATTAGTAATACCGAACATTCCCCAAAAGTTATTTATTTATCTATTTCTGCGGCATTTGATGTTGAGAAGTGACCAGCCTCATACCTGACTAGCCTCTGCTACAAGTACGATCTCTTTGCATGAATTATGGTAGAAAGTACATTGGTAAACTTCTGGTTTCATCTTAGGATGAATACCGCTGCTTATAGTTGGTTTCTTGTTGATGGAGAAAAATAAAGTTATCTCATGAGACATTTAGAGAACAGAAGGAAATCATGAGCTGCTGCTGCATGTGACTCCATGAATGCTCTACAGATTTTACAGATGAATTTTCATTCTAAAGATACCTGTGTTTAAGTGGTGTTGCCTTCCTAGAATCCACACTGGCTCATCAGTTTCGGGAAATTCTTCTAAGTAGTCTGACAAAATAGTGATCTGGTTTTCATACCTAGATAAAACTGAACAGGAATACACAAAATTCAAACTCCATTTTGTCCCTTTGTTCTTCTATGCACAACTTTGAGTTCTTAGACTGAACTAGTTGCAGCTAGTCTTTGGGTCTTCTGAACAGTGCTGCCAGCTGCGTTTACTCTTTTCCTTTAACAAGCTGTTCTGACACTGACATATCCAATGTCTTGGCTGGTTTTTAGTTTGATCCTCAGCGAGTGCTGAGAGAATAACATGGCTGACACCTTCATTATAAGCAGTCTGACCGAAACCAGCAGCAGGAGTTCAGGATGACTGCAGTGAGAGTAAGATTTGATTCAAGGAAATGAGGAAAGGGAAAAACAATTTAGGCACCACAGCATTTGTGTCCATGCTGGATCTTAAATGTACAAATACTGCCACTCAGAGCGATTATGTCCTTGTGCTTAATGGGAAGCATGTGAAAAGTGTTAGCAAGACTGGGTTTTACTTTCCTAACTGGAGATCTGAAACACTTCAAAATAAAATATTCATGTCATTATTGAGCGCTAGACCTATTTACTGTAAAATAACAAATGATAATTAACACTACTTAAAGAAGACCAATCAATTTTTAGATAATTAATTAAAGCAGGGTTTCTTGGAAGAGGAAAACAGGCCTTCAAGTGTAAAAACGAATGTAAAATTATTTCTTTTACATATCGATCTTAAGGAATATATTGCTAAAAATCATGTTGAAAGTGAAAGCAAACACAATTACATTTTACTCTTCAAGTAAGTGCACATATTTACAGTATAAAGAATGAATAATCATCAGGTAAATATATATATAAAAAAACTACTTCATGTGAAAATATACATTATAGCAATCAGAAGTGAAATTGAGCTACACCACCCTCTGATTCGAGCACCCAGAGCCAGTGCTAGCAAGCACTGAAGATGCACCTCTGCATGTCAGCGCAGGCGGTTGTTAAAAAACGCGATAAACTCCTTTCTTAAGGCTGTATATAGCGCAAAAGAACCTCTTACACTGCGCTCTGTCTTCTCCGTCAGAAAACTCACTACTCACTGCACTTACAGACTAAATAGTCTCTTCCGGAGCCCAAAGACTCAAAAAGACTCTCACCCCTCGAAATCCAGCAGGAGAGCGCTGCGTCCCCCCTCCGCGGCCATGTCTCCCTCCCGCACCCGCTGCCGTATGACATCTCGGACCATCCGGGACAGGAATACGGGGGTCTCCCGTTTCTCTCCTCCGCAGCCCTGGCCCTCCCACCRCCGAAGCCCGGCAGACGCTCCCCGCAGAGAGCCGCGGCAGCCTCCCGCCTCCGGCCGCGGCGGGGCTGGCAGCGGCGGCTGGCGGCGATACCGGCCTCAGGCCGCCCCGAGCCCCCCGCCAGAAGCCGCCCTGCCCCGCGGCCCCTGCCCCCGGGAGAGGCCGCGGCGCCCCGTCCTTCCCCGCCAGGCAAACCCCTCACGACGGAAAGCACCGACCCCCCCCCCCCGCCTCGCCCCTCAGTCCGCGGGCGCCTCCCGCCGCGGCGCGGCCCCGCTGGCGGCCCCCCCCCCCCCCCCCCCCGCCTCGCCCCTCAGTCCGCGGGCGCCTCCCGCCGCGGCGCGGCCCCGCTGGCGGCCCCTGGGGCGCGCGGGCCGCCGGTCTGGCCCCTCAGCGCGGCCAGCGCCCCTGCCCCGCCACCCGCCGCCCCAACGGCCGGGCCCGCGCCCCGCGCGCCCCTCTCCCCCTCCGCGGGCCCGCGCTGCCGCCGCCGCCGCCCCTCACCTGACTCCATTCTCCCGCTGTCACCATCCTCCCCTTCGCCCCGACACGGAGGCACAACACGGCCGCCGCGCGGGGCGCCCTGGGAGGTGTAGTCCCGCCGGCCGGCGGCAGCGCACCGCCTCCCGCCCCGTTGGACTACAAATCCCAGCAGCCCCCGCGGCCCGAGGGGCGAGAGGAGGAGGCCGGTAGGTGCGATTGGCTGGGCTGGCCCCGGCGCCCCT
The DNA here is from genome assembly GCA_030449065.1 of Oceanodroma leucorhoa. Lineage (NCBI taxonomy): Eukaryota > Metazoa > Chordata > Aves > Procellariiformes > Oceanodroma > Oceanodroma leucorhoa. Next base: position 15,217,859 of record JASVER010000011.1, read on the forward strand.
CTGATTGGCCGGCGCGCGGGCCGAAGCACCGCCCCTGTCGGCAGGGGGAGGTGGCGAGGCGGCGGTTAGCATGGGGGATGCGGTGTCCGACGTGGGGGTCTGCAACCTGGCCTACGGCGGGCGCCTGGAGGAGCTGCGGGCCCAGCTGCTGCGCGACAGGGCCCTGGCCACCAAGGCCGACCAGGTCAGCCGGCTGCGGCCTGCTCCCTGCCCGCCGGGGCGAGAGCGGGCGGCCTGTGGGGCCGCTCCGCGCGGGGCGACTCCTGTCAGCCGCCTCCCCGCGCCGCCCGCTTCCCGCCGCCCGCTCACCGCCGCTCCCTCCCTCCCTCAGGACAACCGGACCGCGCTGCACTGGGCCTGCTCGGCGGGACACACGGACGTCGCCGAACTCCTCCTCGGCCTTGGCGTGCCTGTGGACGACAAGGACGATGTGAGTGTCGCAGCCCTCCCGGAACCCCCCCACCCCTGTGAGGGGCTGGCTTGGGGCGCGGGGCTGCTGCCGGGAGGCTGAGGAAGTGCTGTGAACCGGCTTGCGTGGGCAGTTTGGTGGGGCAGTATCTGTTCGGCCCCTTTGCCGTCGTGGTTTCGGCCGCAGAAGTGCCCCCAGCAGCGGTCCGCTGGCGCTGAGGGCAGCTCCCGCTGGCGCTGAGGGCAGCTCCCGCTGGCGGCTGGCGCTGGTCGCTTCCTTCCTTTTCTCCCTCCTCCCGTCAGTTGGTGTATCCAGTGTGGTTTCTGGGAGGTTTTAAAAAGCGCATGCTACTGTGTCTGCGCTAGAAAGGCAAGTTGAAGTATTTCACTGTTTATGTGGAAGAGCGGGTAGTGAGACTTGATGAGTCTTGCTTATTGCCAAGAAATTTTAGGAGAATTCTTCTGAACGAAGTTGCAAAACTAGGGGTGTTTTGGTTGTTGCTGGGGGTTTTCATGTTATCTTTATTTTGGTGTAATCCTCTTAAATATGTTGTGCCAAATCGTGAGGTACCCTGAAGATTTCCCATTATTGAGGAAGGCATTATAGAGTAGGTGACAGGTTCAGTGATTTCACAGTTGGAAAGGAGATGGTCTGTTACTGTTCTAGAGGAAGGGTTGAAATAATTACATCCATTATGAAGCATCCTAAAGATCATCCTTAAAGAAGGAAACGTTGTCCCATCAGTTTAATTAGAGGGTAGGATATAGAAAAGATTGCAGAAACTTTTAGACGCCCTTTTCTGCCACTAATATTTGTTCTTAAAAAAGCACTACTGTTAATTCTGCAGGGGCAAAGTGCCCTGCAAGATACCATGCATAACTGTATAACACAAGTGATTTCTGTCGTTTAACTGGCAGCTTTTTCAAGTACTGAACGCAGGCATGTGAGAGGACATGAGACTTGTCTCTCTGGTGATAATAATGTTTAGCTTTACAGTTACAAGAATATGTGCAGTACGACTAATGAGTAGCCAAGTCTGTATTGGGGTTACACTTTGTCATGTTTTTTGCCTGAAACTCCTGGTTTGAATAATGTGTTTTTCTTGCCTCTAGGCTGGTTGGACTCCCTTACATATTGCCGCTTCGGCAGGCCGTGATGAAATTGTGAAAGCCCTCATTGCCAAGGGTGCTCATGTAAACACTGTCAATCAGAATGGCTGTACACCCCTGCATTATGCAGCCTCCAAAAATAAGCAGGAGGTATGTTTGCCTATGCTACTGGAGGTGGTGTTGCTCTTGGAAGAAGTATTTAGTTATATTAACTTTTCCTCCTCTTCCCCCCCTGCCTCCTTTCTCTTTCTGCATATTCAGATTGCAATCATGCTTTTAGAGAACGGAGCTGATCCAGATGCAACAGATCACTTTGAATCCACCCCATTACACAGAGCAGCAGCCAAAGGAAATCTAAAAATGGTACAGATCCTTCTGCAGCACAATGCGTCTGTTGATATACGGGACTCTGAAGGGAATACTCCTCTGTAAGTAACTTTTTATTTTCATTTTGCTTAATATAGCATAATCTCTATGAAATGAAACTCCATTACTTCAGATTCTTTTTTTAATTTCTTGTTGCCTCAAAATACTCCCTTACTTCACACCCCTATGTAATTAAAAAGAATTTGAGAAAATCATACTTAGTATTTTGCCTAAATGTGTCTGTACATGCATACTTTAATTTGTGTTATTACATGTACTTAAAAAGCGTATAACACCTTTTGTAATAATTTGGAATACGTTGCCACTAGAGGGTAGAAAGCGAGCTAATGACATCAAAGTCGGAGGAAACTGGTCTTGCAGGCTGGCCTACTCTGTCCTGCCAAGCAAGAACTAATTTTGGAAGCTTTTCTTCACCTCTCTAAGGAAAATGAGTTGCAATTTAAGTACGATCAGTCCAGTGTTTGATACTACATTAGAGATCAATTTGAATCTGTAAGGGTAAAACCTTAGCTGCTTTGAAGTTGGTGGCAAAACTCTGCCTTGTCTACAGTGGAATCAAGATTTTGGCGTGAATAAGATCAAGCAGTGTGTTTAGCTATACATAAAACCCAGTATTATCCTGGAACACAGACATTTATTCTCGAGATACCATGCCAAATGGAAAAAAGCGCTTGCTGCATTTGCAGTAACTCTTTACTTCAGATTATTTTTAAGCATTTTACGATTTAGTTTATCACTTCCGATTCAAATAGAGATTACCATTTTCCAGTTTCACTGTGGATTATGTGTTCCTTAGCTTTGCTGACTGCAGAGCCAAATCCTAATCTAAAGAAGTGTCTTAATGTTGCGAGGACAATAGCAGGAGGAACGTTCTTGAGTTGCTTAATGACAACAGAGTGACTGGACAGCAAGCTTTGGAATCTATGTAGGTAGTTGGTTACGTGAGATTTTGTTGTTTTAGGATGTATCTCCCCCCCCCCCCCCCCAACATTCATGCTGTCATTTTGACAAGGCATAATTATTGCTCTTTACAAGCTTGGACTCTTTAATAGTGGCTGTGGGTTTCTTGTGCTTATTACAGTCATTTAGCCTGCGATGAAGAGAGAGTGGAGGAGGCAAAGCTGCTGGTGTCTCATGGTGCAAGTATTCACATTGAGAATAAAGAAGAACTGACCCCACTGAAAGTGGCAAAAGGTGGCCTGGGAGCCATACTTAAAAGAATGGTGGAAGGCTAGTGGGGACTTCTGACTTGAGTCTCTTTCCTGTTGCACTTGTATTTAAGACTGCAAACTTCGTATTTTGATAGTTCAACTAGGATATCATGTATGGGTGTCAGCATGGTAGTAAAATGTGTATCTCTAGGTTTCCTTCAAGTGCAGTGCCAAATGTTTGTACTTCCTGTTAATTAAACAGTTCACTGATTTTTAAAGGATTTTTCAATATCTTGCAGTTTTCTTTCAGTTTACAGTATAATCTGTATAAAGGTGGTCATTCCTTCTATTTCAGAACCTAGTTTAGGATTACTTCTTTCAAGCAACAGGACCAAAAGTGCTTTAACCATTTAAAGTCAATTTTATTTTGGAAGCTTATTCTAAAGTCTTTGTTTTTTCCCTTAGCCTTTGTGATTTGTGTGTGGTTTTTTGTTTGGTTTTTGTGGGTACTGATTCTCTTCCTTCAGATGATTCTACGCTACACCTCTCCCTTTCAAGAATKCAGTTTGCTCAGTTATGTATATAATTGTATCCATTTTTACTCTTCTTAGTCTATTCAAGTGAGCTCTGAGTGTTTAAAGCTTTTTCTCTTGTTATCTGTTGTTATCCTGTTTCTTTGAATCTTTAAATATATGTTTTTGATGAAGTGCACTGGACTGCTTGCAGAATGCAGGCACAGTTTCAGGGTTACCTCTGCAAATATTCTATTATATAATGGGTGGCTCTGGATGCTTCTCTGGGATGCACTTCGAATCTAATTTTATTTCCTCTTGCTCCCTCTGTAGATTTCTTTTTCTGTTGTTTGACTCCCATTATGTAGCACTGACGCTTGCAGTTTACCATCTTATTTTATAACAGAAGCCTGGTTTAATCTCTGGTATTAAGTTATTAGAAGGCAGAGCTAATGAGACTGAGTCTGAAAAGTGACCTTCTGTTCTGATGTTGGTAAGATCACTTTTGGCACTAGTGGGATAGATTTCCCCTTTCTGAACAAAGGATGCTGATCAAATTCTGTGAAATAAAGAACTTTCCTAAACAGCAGTCTTTGGTGTTATAAAACTTTATTAAACTTACATGTAACAAAACCAATATTTTCTAAATAGCTTGTACGCTTGGGATGTGAACAAGTCAGATGAAACCCTGCCATCCGTTGCACAGTATGGAAATAGAACACATTTGTTCTTCAGCCGCAAGGAAAGGTTGAAATGGAAGATGATGCTTTCTACAGTTTGACTTGTAGGGATTAAGGTAATGCAACTTATTTTGATAAGCAAGACAGAAACTTACAACCAAACAAATATCTTCACCAAGTACTTTAAGTCTATCCTAGAAACAAAATGCAGGTTAAATTTCACTGAGGGTACCTATAGAGAGCAGGAGGGATAACTTGCCTGTACAGTAAGCTCTGGCCATGCGGACCTTGCTTGAAGGAAGAACCTCTGAGTAAATGTTTCTTATATATTGTGTAGGCACTGCTGAAAACGTGAATCGAGGACAGCTAAAGTTAGAATTCTGTGTTCATCCTTGATCTTTGTATAGCAAAAAAAACCTGCCACAGCTCTGTAGCTTTGTAAATCCCCTTCCCTAGGAGATGGTGGCTTGAATGTTGGCTTAGTATCTGGTTTCCATATTAATGATCCCTACTCCCTCAGGAGAAGATAAATGGGCCATGCAGCAAGACTGTCAKAACATCTGAGGCAAATTCTCTGAAAAATGTTTCTGCATCCTGCATAGCTCTGCAGGGTTTTTGAGCTTTGATCCATTCCATGGATCAATACCTAATTTGGCTTGTGCTTTGCCAAGAGCATCAGTGGAAAGCTAGGAACAGTGCCCCATCCTTTTTAATAAACTATTTTACATGAGAGAAACTTCATAATGAGAACAAACATCTGCCAGAAGGCTTACAAAAATACCTCAATATGTTAAGAAACTCCAAATAAATGTTGTTTTCCTTAACTTCCTCCTCACCCTCAGCAATCTGTTTTGCTTCTTATTTTTGCTTTTTGGGTGTTGTTTTTTTTAATACTATCTATTACACACTGGTGGTTAGAAGTATGAGAGGAATTATAGTCTAGAACTTGTGTTCAATTGTTCTTTTTATATAAAAACATTAACATAACTTGAGCAATTTCTGCTTTTTTAGCAAATCTAAGACCAGTGGTGTTCTAGGAAGATTGTATTAGCTATAGAAGGTAATTCCAACCTCACCAGCATAAGCTCCTATCTTACTGAGGCAAGTTATGTAGGGAATACATGCAGAGAAATTTGTGGAGGTGAGATTAAGGAAAGATTACAAAATTATGATAAAGACCACATAATATGTTCCCCCCTTCAGTCATGATAGTGGTGTTGCAGAGATGTGAAAGTTGGAAAGCTGTTGCAGTAAGAAAAATGTAACTAAGGTATATATACAGGAGATGACTTTAGAAGAACTAATACAACTGCAGCAGTCATGAGGAGAGTTGTTTATATTTTCCCATGAAGGGCAAGAGTAAAAGAATGCCTGGGAATGTCAGAGAAGAAATTATTTAAAATTAATGCCATCGTCAGCCGAGTTGTGGGTTCTCTTGGACCAATAATTGATTTGAATTACCTCATTAGGAAACACCTTTGGTAAGAAATGGCACCCAAACAGGAGTAGGTAGTACTTGCTCTTCTCTTGCTGTTACTGAGCATGCTTAATGTTGTAGTTCTGCATGCTTACAAAACTTCGGGTGTGAATATCAGAAATTTTCAGTAAGCTTCTAAACCTAGATTGAAGGATGCGAGTTTGTGGATTTTGCTTAGCACAATTGACACAAGAGTCAGTAAGAGAGATGCCTGATTAAGAAGAGACTTCTGTACAGGTCATGATGTAAGGTTTACCCTGGATATTCTGGGGAGAGAGGAATGTGAGGATCCACTGGTAGAATATGGCAGCGTTGGTATTAGTAAGGGTTTGACCCTTGCAGTCTGGCACAAGCAGTTTTTAGCTAAAACAATATTATAAGAACACTGTAAATGCTCTTCTACTCTGGAATAAGGCTAAACACTAGGACACACATATCAAAGACAAATAGTTGAAAGCCAGACAACTGCGTAGAAAGGGCAATGAATACAGTTATGCTTAATGATCCAAATTGAATCTTAATTAGGACCCCATACCTTACATCTTCTTTAAATGTTGCCATCTTTTCTTTTTTTTTTTTCCTCTTTTTTTTTTTTTGTGATCACTTTCTTGATAAACATACTTATAGCTGTAGGCACTGAACCTGAAAATTTTAGCACAGATGTATACTTTTATCTATTTTAAAGATGACTGTTGCATATAACTGATGTTTACAGGCTAGGAACAGTCACCAAAGGATTTATGAACATTAGATCCTATAAAAGACTTAAGTCCCAAAAAGTTCCAGATCCCTGAGCCAGATACATTTTTCTGCAGTGTACGAGACTGAAACCCGCATCTCCTTGTGTCAGTGAATATCTGCCTCATGTAGTTCAGAAGGGAGCTGCTGAGGCTGTGTCTGTATTCCCCTGAGCCCCGTGGTCCTTGAGCTCTTCGCAAAGTAGGTATCTTTGCCCTTTCGAAGAACTGAGTTTGCTTAACCTTAAAAATGAGGCCCAGAGAGAAGAGGTGTCTAGTGACCAGAGTGTATATGCTTCAGTTCCCCTTTCTCCTTCCAAGAGAGTGCTCATTACTCAGCTTTTGGCTATTGGTGTGGATGCACTACTTACCTTTCCTCTTGATGCTTTCACCTATAGAAAATAGTCAAAGTTACACTGGGCTAGAGAGAGCAGAAGAAAAGTACCACGAGTTTGTTGCTTAGTGGGTAGGGCAGTTGCCTGGAAATAGATTTAAATCATCTCAAGCAGAGGAAGCAATTGAACCTAGTGTGTTGTATAGTAGGCAGTATTCACTTCTAAGTTTTGAAAACAGCTGTATCTGCATGTCATGAGGAATCTGATACTCTGTGTACCTGTTATAACAAGCCTTGCAAGGGATTTAGATTTCCAGCTCCTGTTGTCTGGAAACCAGTCAATTGATGTCTGAACTGGGTACCTGAATGCTAGTTCCATTAAACTGAAAACCAGAACTGCTGAAACACACAACTCTGCAACACTGGTGCCTTGGGAACTTTAAGGTCAAGCAGGTCACTGTTAACAAAATGTATTCCACATCAGGCAGCAACAGGGTAAAAGTTTCCAGGATCTTTTTTCTAGCTTTAAGTGGAGTTCAGACACACAAAATTTCATTGGTCCAGGTCTTAACATCTGTTTCTGCACTCTGTGAAACTTCTTTTTACTTCTGAAGTACAAAATCAGATCCTTTAAACACTGCAATGTGTTGGCCATGATAATTGTTCTTGGTGCATAGGAAACAGGAGGTTGTCCAGCACTGTTTCTGGAGAAGGCTGCTGTGGTTCAGAACTGCATGGATACACACAGCATTACTGATAGCTGATGGGAAAGCTCTTACTTTATCAAATGCTTCAGCCCATTTCCTAATTAGTTTTGCAAAATAGGTTGGATAAATGCAGATGATAGTCTTTTAATACTTATATTTATGTATAATTGTAACTAGATAATAAATGAAATTTGGTTAACTTCAAAGGCCAAATCTTCTGCTGTTCACAAAGTGCACGTGTAACAGACCCTTTTCAATCTCCAGCCCAGTGGTTCACAATACAAATGTCCGTTTAAGTTTTAGTCATGCTTCAATGACAACAATTTTTGTATAAAGGGGTTCAAAGCTGACAAGGAAAACTGTATTAAAACTCTAGGCCATTGGTTCTTTTTCCGCTTCTTGCTTCTCATCATTTTCAGGTGTTCCAGAGGCTGCTGTTTGATCAACACTAGGGTATTCATATGTCGCATTGCTTGATGGAACTGTGGTCGCAGGAATGTTTTCTTCATTAGGTACCTGAACATACTCTGCATTGGATTGTTTCTGAGCCATTTCTCTGCAGGAAGACAGGATGAAGATTGTGATTTCACATGTTGAAATCCCATCTACACTAGAGTCTTTCAAAAGAATGAGTCTCTGTAGTTTTGTTGTCTAAAACAGTGACTCCCTTATTAGCACCTGAAAAGGCTACATCATCACTGCTGCTAAGACAGAAAGAGTGACAGAGTGTTAGATAAGATGACTGATCTGCATCACTGGTTTAAGTGATCCCATTAGAATAACATGGATTTTAGTATATTTAAATGCTAGGCCAGGAAAGCAGAATGGGAAACTGAGTGCTGGCAAACAGTGTCTGAGAAAGGGTAGCAAAACATGCTGCTTGGTGTGAGCTTTCTGAGAAATCCCATGCACATCTGGTGCATTAAAAATAGAGTGCAGTCAGAAAAGAGCTATGAAAAGGCTGAAATCTAGAAAAATACTTTTAGTAACAGGTATTAATTCCATTTATCTTATTAAAATAATAAACCAACTCCTGATATTTAAGCACTTTCACATGTAAAAAATATCCGATGGTAGTGGATTAATTCAATGTAGTAAGATTTATTAGGATCCGAGCACAAAAGCAGATGTTAATGCTACATCTGCTTACAGTTGTAAGCAGAAATCAGGTGCATGAGTGACTGGCTGCTGGTCTGGATTAGCAGAATTCCGTATCAGGAAGTCTTAGACCTGTACTACAGGGAAGTGTCCGGATGACATAATACTTTTTTCTGGCCTCAGCTGCATGTATTCATTTAGCATTTAACATCGGGGGCTAAATACAGTCTGTATAGTATATGAGATTATCCCTATTCTGAAGATTTGGCAATCTAAGGGAAAAATGAGCAGTCCAAGCACAGCGGAAAAGACATTTCCAGAGCAGGATCAAAATGGACATTCTGGGCTCCATTCTGTTGCCTAAACCTTGTGTCTCCTGCCATTTGAGATGTCTTAGAGTATTCCAAGCATGTGTCCTGTAGTTTCAGATAGCACTGAACTGAGGCCTCTAGTTAAATCCAGTAACATACAATCCCAATAAATTTGCTGACGCAACCCTTAGCTGCTATTACTTTTTTTACTTCCTTCACCTGCCATTAACAGTCACCATTAACTTTTAAATATTAAAAACTGTTTTTCCAACTTGCCACTTTTACTTTGTGTTGTTTAAAAAACATTTACTTTACTATTTTAGATACCGCTAAGTGGTAGCTGCCTGTAAACATAGGGAAGAGGGTAATGGCAACTTCTGTTACAAGAGCAACAGCTTAAAAGCCAGACATAAGCAAATATTCTCACTCTGGAAGTTTTCTTAAAACCTGTATTATTTACCCTTCAAAAAATGTTTAGAGTAATTACATTTTACTTTAGTTCTGGATTATCAGCAGTGCTTTACAGAAATAATTGTCTTAAAATGAAGCAAACAGAAACTCTTACTGCATCTCATTACTTGATGACTTCTTATTCTTTGCCTTCTTGGTTAAGACCCAGACGATAATGCAAATGATAGCAGCTGCCAGAATTGCTCCAATTAATGCTCCAGCAACAACACCACTGTCTGAATCTGGAAAGAAAAAAAGATTACTTGACTTTTTAAAAAGTAGTAGCAAAATCCCAGGGAAATTTAGTGGAGGAGCCTTTAGCAGAAAGAAGGCATTGGATTCAAAGAACTAAAAATCTGACTGACAGCTCTATTTCCAGGAGGGAGGCCAAAGATTCTCTAGGAAAGAGAGAACTGTGCTTTTATGACCTTTGCTGCCTCCTTTCTTGTTGGTTAGCTCCCTACCCCAACAAACCCCATGTTTATGCCTGGCTAAGGGAAACTTTAGGCTCTTAACACTGGCAATAGTTGAAAGCCTTTGCTCTTCAGTCCTTGCAAACAAATTCTGAAATTCAGGTTGCCTTTATCTCTGTCTTTCAGCTGAGATGTGAAATGCATGCTCTGATCATTTGTGAGCCCCCAAAACCTTCTATTTCCACTTCAGTACAGCTTCTAGCTCTGACCTGTGATTTTCATTTTATAGACCAATGAGTAATTGAGTGACCATTTCAGGGCCATCTCTCGTGGTGGTTGTACAACATACACTCGGCTCTTGTTAAATGTTACTGCTTACGTGAAAAATCTGCATGCAGATGTGGTTGACCACTGCTTGAGAACAGTCAGGATAAGGTTGACCACTGCTTGAGGGCAGACAGGATAAGGTATTTTTCCATGACTGCAGTATTTTTAGCTAGTGGTCACATCTACAGGGCCCCTGTCCTTGTACTACCACATTTCAGTGATGGTTGTAAATTCYGCGGCGGGGGGACCTCAGTGGGTCTGTTGGCTGGAAGAAATTGCTCTGAACTCCGAGTCTCAGTTCTCAGTAAAGGCTCTGCAGTCAGAGCCAGGTTCAGCTCCTGCTCCCAGTGGGAAATGAAGCTGGAGATGAGTTGTCTAGGTTAGTGTAAATTCTGGGCATGCCTGGATGAAAACTCGGGAGCTCTCCAAAGCCCATTCTGTTCTTACTTGAAAAATATCTATGCTTTAAAGTGATTACAGCATTTTTCTGCAAACTCTGCATGTCATACATCAAATATGTGATTACTTTCATGCATTAAACTTACGCTTTGCAGTTAGGTCAAGCTCACAGGTACTGTTCCCCAGGATGTTGCTGGCTATGCACCGGTAATACCCAGTTTCAAAGGTGGTGAGATTGCCAATGTAAAGAATGCCAGTGTTTGGATCTGTGACAAACAGAGCAGGTACAGATTACCCTTCGTATACTGTAGAGGCAAACGGTTTTCTTTAGTTGGTGATACTGAGAGCTATTAAGAGATTAGAAACAGGGTTCTCTGATTATTCATTCATTTGGGGTTTTTTTATATTCTTTAAATAAAAAACATTCACATTCCTTGAAAATTACTACAGTGTATTCTGCAGGAATATATTAGAACATGAGAAGTAGCCCCTACTCTGCAAATCAGTCTGTCTGATGTTTTACCCGCGTTGATACTATTTTCAGTGTAACTTCACAAATGAAAATGTAACAGGTAGTGAGGATTTTTGGGATGGAGAYCTTAGCACCTGAATGAAAAATTGACATAACTTATTCTGAGTATAAGTTCACTCAAAATTCTGAGGGAAGGGAGATGGAAAGACATAAACATTTCTCCCATTTTAACAATTTAAAGTCATGGCATAGACAAGACTTTAACATGCCACACAATTTTTATTAAAACAAATAGAAAAAACGTCCTGTGTTTGTAACAGCTATCAGTTGATTTGAATAAGTAAAAATATGATTTTGTGACATTGACCGTCAGAAGAGGAGGATAAGTTTTAACTACCCTATGTGATACACAGTGTTTGAAATGGATGATACTATGGAATTCCAGATCTTGAACACAGTGTGGTAGTCCTGTAGTTACGTACTAAGCTGTTCAGTCACAGGCTTGAGGGTATTCTCATCTACTTTGTACCAGCGGTAGGTAGGGTGAGGCAATCCTTCTTCACATTTACATAAGAGGTAGATTAGATGGCCTTTTTCAGGTGTTCCTTCTATTTTGCAGAAAGGTTTTGACGGTTTGACTGTAAAATAACAGTAAGGAGAACAGACACATTGTGAGTACATACTCGGGGCTGCAAGCATCCACCTCGAGTTCTGGTGCTGTGCCTCTGTAAGTAAAGAATTGAACCCCATCTACAAATTTCCATCTGAGAGCAGAGCCTTGTTTATGGACCTGACCAAAGGCCCTCCCGTGAAGATTTCAAGTAATATTAAATATATGTACACAGCCTAGGATACATTTTTATTCTCTTTTCTTCCATTTGCATACAAAATATTATTATGGAGGTGTTGCGATGAAGACTATCAATTACTTTAAATATAATGGGCCAATCACTATTCGTCATACACCATTCTGTGACATAGCCGCATCATTTTCTTTAGGGACAACGCAGGAGCTTTTCACATAAAGGGAGAGGGTCAAGCCCTGATTCTTCAGTACATTGCAGTTATGGAGGAAATCAACTAACTACAGTTCTGTTAAAAAATACATCTGTTTTGACAGCATTTCCTCACTTTGCACACAACAGAATATTCTGTCTTCACTTACACCTATTATTTTTCATTTCCTACCTATAGATATGTTGTTGTGGTTCTTTAGAGTACCGTCAGTGGAACTATACCAGCAATGAACACAGCCCAATTTTGTGTGTATAAGTGAACAACCTTTCTTCATTTTCGTGTGAAAAGTACAATCTCTTACTCAACTGCTCCAAGATTTACTATTTGTTTGGGGAATTTTAGATAAGAATTAACAGTAGTACTTCGATTTTCCAGGGATTGAGTTTACATATGTCTTTTTCTTATCCCTGGCAGATAGGCAAATGATGTTGGAATCACATTTTCATATGACTTTGTCACTCTGACCAGGTATGAATTCTCAATATAAAAGCAATGATTAGATGGGGTTAGTACAAACTTTTATCTTACTAGGAAGTAAAATATCTCATTCCACTGCTTTTCATCCTTTCTGTCCTGCCTGTTCGTGGTTGAACTACTGCTTTCTTCCATCCAAAATAGACTTTGTACTACTTCCATCCAACACATATTAAGTTTCCAGAGTTTCTGGGTATGGGGTGAGCCAGAACCCTTAGGCTGTACTGCTGCCTCTCCCTAGATTTACACAAGTCACCATGACCAACAACAGGTAAAATTAGTAAAATTTTGGTCTTTGCTGGGCCTGGATTATCCTAAACGTAATGGCTTCCGAGAGAAGTTGTCACTCCCAGCTAAAAGGGCTTTTTATTTTAATCAAAGTTAGTATCACACTGTTTTCCAACATGAAAAATGTAATGAAGTTGGGTAATTCCAGCTCCCCACTTACCTGCTTACATTAGGTAGCTTTTTGAGAGCACAAAGTGAACCTGAAGGCTGCTCATGGGAGAATGAGATCTCACCGTAGGTCGAGCACGGGTAGCTGCGGAGCGGTGTCAGGCCTGCTTTGTCTGGAAGCTAGAGGGCAGCCCAAGCTCTGCCTGCCTCCAAAGCCCTCGAGAAAAACCTGCGCCAGCGCATCCGTCAGCCCTTCCTCTGCATCATGGGCCTTGTTTATCACAGGTCTGTTATTCCCTTTGGCCCTATGTATTTTGAGCTGTGAATTCGGTGTTTCATAATAAGGGAAGAATACTACAGTACAGCAACAGAGAGGAAAGGCACTTACCCAGCACACTGACAATCACAGATTTTTGACTCTGTCCAGCATCACCCTGTGGGCTGAAAACCTCACAGGTGTAGGAACCCGTGTCTGAGGGCTGCATGTTGGAGATTGTTATTGATGCGTTCCCTGGACCTGTTGCAGCTGTTATCCTGTTCTTAAACTCTCCATAGGAATAAGACTGGCCTTCTGAATAATAATAGATCTGTGAGAAAGAGTCAATTGTTAGTTTAATAACAAGAGATCTTACTGCCGCTTTGTTTGGCACTTATAATTGGAATATAGTTGATTTCTGATTAAGCCAAGCAATGTCACCCCCTTTCTTGCCCCCTCTCCCGAGAAAGCCGAGATGAAAACCTGGTACATTTGAATATGTATTTCTAGTGGTTCTTAAAGACAAGCTTTTCAGAAATGGGATTTTTTAACTGTGTAAATGGAGAGTAGCTAGTTCTTTGTGGATACTCCAGTCACAGACTGATGCATTTGCAAAAACAAAGGTGAGACCATTAACTATCATATGACAATTCTGTGAAAAAATGCTAAGTCATGCACAATGAATAGTGGTACTAATTGAAGCACTGGTAATTTGTGATATTATTAACCACCATCTCAGTAGAAGATTGTGACAAGAATGGACCTGTCATTGCAAAAAGTGGATGGCTGCAGAGCTTTCTGAAGACAGAAGCTAGCAAACAGAGAACTGAAATGAATCCGCAAGACATAGGTCTAAGCAAACAATGTGCCTGATCTGTTGGCAGTAAATTTGGAAGCAATAAACATGCAGTACAAGAACACCACCAGAATCATCACACATGCAATTAGAGCAACCATGCTGTTCTCCTTGTTTCCGTAATCAGGGTCAGAGCCAGTGTCATAGACTATCTTGGTTTTTTGAGTTTATACCATAGGTGGAAGTCAAGAGTAGCTGTTGGCCTCAGTGCTTGGAGAGGCACCTATTTGGGATCAAGAAGTTCTCCTTTTACTAAACAGTAAAAAAAGTTTTGCAGAATTATAGACATAGTAAGGATAAATGTCTCTAAGGAATGCAGCATTTACTCCCAAATAAAAAACTGCTGTTTAACGTTGACTGATTTCACTGACTTCAGTAGCATCAACTGTACTTAACAGCACTGTGGGAGTAGAATTGGCCTCATAAGCTTACAAGCCCAAACCTGTTGTCTGTTGACTGAAAGAAGAGGTAGAATTGTGTTCATTGTGGAGCCTGGTTGGTAGTCTGAAACTTGGGCCTTGACTCTGTTTAGGAACTGCAGTATCTCATCAGCTCTGGGGTAAATATAATAGTTCTCAAGTACACACGCTCTGTCCAGTCTAGCTCTGCTGTGAAACCAAGATCTGAAAGAACAAAGCTAATGTAGAAAACTACGGAACATTAATTATTTTTCTCAGATATTAATGATAGTGTTGTGTAAAAGTGATAGTATTTGGGATAGGCAGTATGTTCCCCAGTGTCTACATGCACAAACTCCATTGTCTAGGCAAAGTGAACAGTTCCAGCATACTCAGTCATTTTTTTAAACTGGTGAGAGGTAACCATATAGAATTACAGGTTGGGACCCAAATAGATCTAACATCATTCCTACTGACAGTATTCCAGAATCAGCAGTGTAAATATATTTATTGAAGTTGGACTGACAGCATGTTTTTTAATGGGTATAGCTGGAAAATGCTTGTAGGAGAAAGCTCCACAAACTCCTGTGAAATGCCATTCACACTTGACTAATATTAAAATTTCCTTTTGGTCAAAGTTCCCTGCCTTTAGGGACGCTGCAAATCCCCAGGCAGGAAGTATAATTTGCTTTACTTTGCAGATCAACTAATTGCATTTTGAATTAAGAATATTTATTCTTAATTCTATTTATCCACCCTGATACGGTGTTGACTGAAGTCTTTAAGGAATGTTATCTGAAAGCCTTTATTAGCTTAAGGCAAGCTACACCCCAAGACTGCCAGAGCACAGCTGGTTTATGCAATGATAAGGCTTTGAAATGAAGGTCAGAACCCAGACTGCACAGCACCAGTGGCTCCGGTACTGCAGCTTGGCCCCATCTCAAGTGCAATTCTGCCTACTTTCCGGCCAGACTTTACCTTTCCCTGCCCCAGGATTGCAAACACCAGGTACAATTGATGCAAGGCTCTGAATACCGAAACTACACTACTGCATTGCCAACATGAGGAAAACTGGTGTTGCAGTGAGGAAGCATAAGAGGTCCAGTGTTAGCACAGCGGCAGACTAGGTTAAAAAGTCTGCTAAACAGCTGGATAGACTCCGGTTTCCATTGTTTGCATACAATGCCATCAGTTTTAAAACTGATTTTATGCTTTGCAAATGTCTAGAGATTGACCTCTATTGCAAAACTAGAGTCTGGATGCACACCCTCGTATTGCCCAAGGAAGGAAAGTGTTCAAAATAGGGAGTTTGGTTTAAGCAAATCTCTCATCAAAAAACTGATCTGCCTGTAATTACAAGAACACACTGGCCACACTTGTCTCATTCTGCATTTATCCGAGTATGAGCAACAACAGAGTGTTATATTGTTTCTTGCAAGAGTCCGAAGTTGCAAGGACTGTGACTTCTCACTTCAGGCTCCTCTTAAGCTGACGTTCCTACATAGATCTCAGCAGTGATGGGCTGGATTTGCATCTCTTCTCCATCAATTGCATCTGATTGAGTGGGGTAGGGAAAGAGCTTCCATCAGCCCTTCACACTAACGTGAAATTAAGTTGTACAATGACTTAAATGAAGTCATGCGTGACTGGCAGCAGCATGAGAGGAGAGGCAGGCCCATTATATCCTACTAAAAGGCCTGATTACTGAAAAAAGGGACTAAATTCTACTCAGTCTACCTCAGAGTGATCTGGGATTTATGTGAGAGTAAACAGTCGCAGAAGCTGCCCACTGAGTGCTAGCTTAGATATAGCGCATGTTCCTGGGAAATAGGACTGGCACTCCAACAAGTCTTAAATGCAGTCAGGGCATGCCAGTAAACATTATAGAGGAGCAAGTGCTCCTCGATGTATTTGATCTGAAGTCAGGGTGAATTACATATCTAAGCCCTCATACAATACACGGGAAAATTAATCCCCTGTGTTCTCTCTTCCTGTCTGAATGCATGCAGAGAAAATATTTTGCGTACACTGTTAAATCTAAGGCAGGTGTCAACACAGCAGAGAATATTTGTTCTCTTCATGGATTTAAACAGAATCTTTCTGGGTTGTTTTTTTCAACTATGAACATAAAGGCAGTGGAACATCTTAAGGAAATGCATTCAGTTCCTCTGCAGACTCCTGCCTGTTCTCTGTTCTGCTCCTGTATGATGCTTATCTCACTAGCTCTGGAGTTTATTGCCTGAAGGAAGGTGGTAAACACCAAAAAGGCTGATTAAGGTTGTGATTAATTACTGMCTGTATATCTTGTCCCAGAGGTATGACTGGATTGTGTACACAGGAAATTTCATTTAAGAGGAACATGTTTCAGTTAATTGGCTGTGAATTCATAGCCCATTTTAAACAACACACTCAAAATGGGTATTTTAAACCCTTGTTCAAAGTGTTTTTATGCTGTCCTTGAAAAGCTCATGTTTGTGCCTTTCAAAAAGCTTAAATTAACATCTTTGCAAAAATGTTTCTATTCTGTTTCAAAAGTAAAAAACATGTTTTCTGTTGAAGATATAGAAGAGACTTTATTTTTGGGCAACTGACAGCTAATGTTCCCTCCTACAGACACACATCTCATTGACATTTCTTTCCATTTTACCTAAAATGTCCCTAAAATGTGTGTATGGGAAAACTGTAAATTTAGTCAATGGTAGACTTTTCCTGGAAGCCTTTTTAAATTGATGTGATAAATATATTTAAAGTGCAACATCTTGAATGTAAAAGAAATAGGAAAGAAATAAGCTGTGCTTCTCTTGAAAAAATAAGCTTTTTATGTCCTCAAGCAAATCATGAGCAGCTCTAGTGAAGTCAATGATTTACCAGTGTAAAAACAATATTGACAATGCAGTAATGGTCGCTGCTTCTCATTACCAGCTAGTTTGCTCATGCAAATTTTTATATAATGGTGCCTTTTCACATTTCATGGGAGCAGCTGCCTGGGATGACTAATCAAACAACTGACAGAAAAAAGAGCGGAGATTATCACTCCTAAAAATGTTGTCCATAATAACTCCACAATCTGAGAAACCAGTTTCTCTAAAACAGCTAAATTGCCCAGAAAACGTCTCCCTGACCTTAGAAAGGATTGCAGTTTAGTTGGTTATTCAACCTGTGGGCCAGGCATGCCATGCCTAAAGCCGCTAATGTCAGCAGCCATCCTTCTTGGCTTTCTAAGGCAGTGGTATAGTTACTCTGCCTTTCCACGGTCACAGTTTCTGCTGCAATCAAGAAAAGGATTTGGGCTCATAGACTTCCAAGGCAGTTGAGTCAATTATTCCTGTACCTGTTTGGGGGAGCTCAGTTGCAAACAGAACAGAGAATTGGGAATGATCGTACTCGTTCGGAATAAAATCTTGGTAATCTCAATGCACTCCAGATGCTGGAGACAAGATTATTTGTGTCCCCAATTCTGAAGGGTCTGGTACATGTAATCACATGTTCTTTTGTTCTCCTTTAGCCTGACTTTTGGAAAGGCTGCTCCTCTTCTAGTGTGATGATGAGGAAAGTATTTGCCTGCAGAGGAAGCAGTTGGCAAAGCTGATGATGCTGAGTTGAGGATTTTCAAAGGCTGCCAGATGTTTGGCGGAGAGTGAGGAACCCACCTACAGGTTGTCTTTATACAACTTCTATAGAAAGATAGAAAAACCTCCTTAGGGGGTGAAGGTTGTGTTTGAAAAAAAGCAGGCAGTAAATTAGAAGAAACATGCCTCCATCTGCTTCCTTTCTTCTTGGGGCAGGACAAATACATACTAGAATTTCCATAAATATGTGTCTTTCAAATGTCTTTGGATGGATTCATTCATAATGTCCAGATCAATATTCTTCCTACCCCCCATCTCCTGGTGTCGTTGCATCACATTGCTGTACATGCCTAGTACATCTGGATATCAAAATTGTAAGATGAGATGTACTTGAAGAAGCGATACAAAGTGTTCCACTTAATCTCCACAGTAGTCTTAATTTCCTGACTGAGGGGCAGTTTCAGGACATGACTTCCTTTCCAGTACCTGTCTTCCCTCCCCCAGCCCCTTCTCACTTTCCCTCAGCAGCAGATGCAAAGCTATAGCATCCTGCTCGATGACGTTTCTCTAGGCTGATGTATTCAGCATCTGATTCACAGCCTTTGCCTGGAGAGCTGTAAAGCTCAGGCATTCTGAGGGCCCGTCATTGGGTTGTTTTATGATTTTCTGTTTGACATTTTCTCAAGCTACTAGAAAAAGAACCGTTAAAGTCTTTCTCACTGATAAATGCAAAGGATGATATTAACAACTTTACTGGTTTGAGATCATGATCTCTTTTTGAATTCTGAGTACAGACAGAATTTATAAAATAACAACAAGGGAAAAAAGTGTTCATCACTCCCTTAAGCATCTCACCATCTAATTAGAGAACAAATGCCGCACACTCAAAGTGTTAATTAAAGCCCAAGGCTCAGATTCTGAACTCGGCTAGATAAGAAAGCAAATGCTCAGGCGTGCATTGTTTTTTTTGACGTGTGTCACATGACTGAGTCTGGCCCCAAATGCCTTTTTTCATCCACAGCTTCTTTTCACACATTTTTGTCAAAACTCTGATTTGCCAGACTGTAGTAGGGATATTATGTCCTGGATTACTGGGATTTTTGCATGGGTAATTGAAGATATTAATAATTACTAGAGGCGTCTTGTCACAGTTGCACATTGGTAGAAGAAGAAAGGGATGGAGTCAGAAGCCTTTAGAGGATTAATCATTCAGCAGCTTTAACTGGTGCAAAATACTTCTGAGGAGCAGCTCTTTCATGTTCTCACAGTATCATTCTTGTGGCTGAACTATTAGTGAATAATTTCTATAGTGCATCAAGCACAAACATGTTTTCTCAGTGCATTTGGTGTAACTGCTCTTCTGCAGTTATTATTAGACCTCAATTTACATTGGGTTGCACCCTGTACTTCATGGTGAGACAGGAATCCTGCTGCAGTCAAAGAGAGTTTGGAATGGATTATGGCTGGGACGTTGAGCTGACAGCTGAGAGGAAGCCAGCTTAGTGTCCCTCTGTATCCATTGCATCTCAGAATGTTGTTCTATTCTAGAAAGGAGATCCAGGATTATTTTTTTTTTTGCTATGTAAATATGTAGCCCCAAATCTGGGCTATCCAGACTTCCTCACATTCAGCCCAGAGGCTCCTGGTGT
The DNA here is from genome assembly GCA_030449065.1 of Oceanodroma leucorhoa. Taxonomy (NCBI): domain Eukaryota; kingdom Metazoa; phylum Chordata; class Aves; order Procellariiformes; genus Oceanodroma; species Oceanodroma leucorhoa. Next base: position 15,237,447 of record JASVER010000011.1, read on the forward strand.
GTGGACATGCCCTTAAGATACCCTTTGGGTAGAATACTCCTGAAGGTGCTAGTTCAGCCACCTAGAATAGCTGTGGGAAAAAAACAACAGCTACATCCAAAAGAATTTAGATAGAGGAAAACGCAATAAAAAATAGGGTGAGTTAAAAATTCTGAGTGATGCATCTGATTCAGCTTATCTCAGTCATGTGCTGGTTTTAAGATTTTACTCCAGAACATGAATACAGGTCTCACAGTAGCATAAATCTAGTAGAAGCTATTTAGCTCTTTTTTTCCCTTAGGTTTGTGGGTATTTTTTTCTTACCTTGTGTCTCCAGCTACATCTTCCCCGTGCATCTGTCACATACACCATCTTTTGACAATGACTGACTGACTTTTCATCCATACTCAGAATACCGTGACACGGGGAATGCTGTATTTGAGTAAAAATGTGCTGATCTGAGAGTTACATGAGACTTTAAATGTTCCCCCAAAATCAAAGAGCCCATTCTCTAGACAGCTCCCCATCAGTACCGTCAGTGCTGTTCGCAAGGGCAGGGTGCCTCATGTTCAGCAGATTCTGCAGAAGATGTCTCAAGCCCTTGTGAACAATGAGACGCAACACAATCTTATTTCTAAGTTTTACCTAAAATTAGGCAAACTAAGATTGAAGTCTAATGTTTGTGCCAAACACACCAGTTACAACCTGATTGTTTTCTACTTGTCTCCATTTTCCTTTGTGTTCTCACCATTGTCTGCTTCACTGTATCAGTTTATTTTGTCTTCTCTCTGCACCCTAGTGCCAGAGGTAACCACAGGCAGTCCACAGTAACCCCAGTGACATCCAGGGAATCACTCTGACTGCAGTGACATGACAACAGCCTCTCCATTCCTCTGCATTGGAAGCCTTGCCTCTGCTTTCCATGAAGCTATTCCTTTTCCACTCAGTCATCTAAGTACTAGATAGAACTCGATTTTAAAAAATCACCTCTAGGCAAAAAAGAAATGCTCATGTATCAGAGAGGCCCTTTCCAGGAAGTTTTCCTGCACTGCTTCAGGAGGTGCTTTGCACAGGCTCGTCTTCGCTCGTGGGCTGGAACTGACTGCTCTGCTCCTGAGCTAGTGTCCCTTGCAGCACTGACAGCCTCCGCAGCATATGATCTCGGTTGTCTCTGGGTGAAAGCACGTGATGGGGTCTCAGGAACTACTCATACTACATGGGGAGGAATTTGTTCTTTCAATGGTTTTTATGGGAACCCCACACTTATAGGGCTGGCTGGCCCCTGGCTCTCATGTGGTAGTCCAGTGCCCATGCCTGTGCCTTGCTTTGTGCTGGGCAGCAGAGCTGTGCTGGCATTGGGACTGCTGGTAATCTGAATTCGGGGTTTCAGGGTGAAAGGAGCAGACACAGTTGAGCTCGGATCGCTCTTCTTGCATCTCTTTCCTTCCTTGGGCTCCACCACACTGTCCCCTGTTCCTGAACAATGTGACGCAAGCCTGCTCACTCCTGTGAAGATTTTGCAAAGTGGCTCATCAGGCCTGCAAGGCTGGGTATAAGGACATGACTAGACTGCTCGTAAGGGAACAGTGCCATCTTCCTCTTCTGTATGGTTTGCAGGAAGTGAAACCCTCCTTGCCCTATCCACTAAGTGATACTTTCTCGGTAGTACAGATACGAGAAAAATACAGGGAGGGCTCTGGCAGGGTGAAAGCCAATATATAAAATACATGGAGGATGTTATTGCTGTTACATGCTGTTACGTGGTACTAACACTCTTTCCCTCTCAATTGCCCATCAGCAGTTTTACCAAAGCAGTGTCAATGTCACTGTTTGCAAATATTTCCAGTGAATATTTTCACTGGAATGAAAGTTTTTTCATGAGAAGTTTATCAGTAATTCAGTTTCTCTTACAAGTAACAGTCATTCATGTCCTTTACCCATCTAGTGAATTTAAAATTTCCATCCAGAATTCTGCCTGGGCCATATCTTGAGTAGCCACATAGTGTCTGATAATTTCACTTACTTTAACTGTGGGTGGCCTGGGCTGGAGGCTCAAGGTGTGGCCCTGGTTAGGTTCAGGAGTCGTATTTAGCTTTGCAAGGCTGTAGCCTCGCCTGTGCAGAGTCAACAGCAGGTTTCAATCCTTCAAACATTGACTTAGGTGCTTTACACTGAGGCCAGCCGAGTGACTCAGAGCATGAAATGAAGCACAGATGTAGCTCTTAGCAGGAGTTGAGACTTTACCTTATGAACCAGGCCAGGCTGTGATGTACTTTGTTACCCTGGGTGAGCTGAGTAAGTAGTGTTTGCCTCAGTTTGTCTATATGTAAAATAGAGTTCAGTATTGGAAAGTTCTCAAGATCCTTGGCTGGGAGTTGTTATTTTAAAAATAAATTTATCATTAAAAAGACATGTTGCTAAGGGGTAAATGGCAAGAAGAAAAAGTTAAAAATATGTATGGCATCCTATTTTCCATGAGTTGATATTTACATTTTTTAGTTCAAATGAGGGGACTGACTTCCACTGGAGAAACTTCTCAGGAAAACAGCAGAGTTAGGCTCTAATTAGTAAAAAGATCTATATTCACACATTATATATAGCTGCACTGTCTTCAAAACAGCACGGCGAACACCTGCCATTCCGCTGTCTGCTGCCTCCCTTTTCATCATACTGTCTGTGATCAGCCTGTTTGCGGTATTTCATCCTCTCCAGTGTAACTGCCATGACTTTTAACTGTTGAGCACCTGCGCCAGCATTGTGTAAGGTGGGCAATGCACAACAGGATATGAAAACACCAGAACAAACAGCAGAAGACACCAGCCAGCTTCACAAAGACAGTGCTGGGAGGCAGATCTGCATCAGGTCTGCGAACTAATGAACAGCACTTCCTCACCTTGAAGCAAGGTAAAATCTGTTGCTGAATACTCTGGGGCTTTAAATTAACACTGGCACTAGTCCTGATCCTGATCTTATTGGGTGCACCAGACAGGCCCGTACCTGAGCCTATGTATCTCAAAATACTGCAAAATCTATAACGTAAGTGGCAGTGTAAAATACTGACATTCTTTTTAAAAAGGGTACCTATGGCCTCTGTGCTTATTATATATTATGTCCTAAAATCTAGTAATTTAAAGCTCACATTCATTAATGCTTCAAGCCAAAGGCATCTTAATGACATAAATTTGCCTTAATTAATTCTAATATTCAACAGTTTGCTCTATTATTTGCTGCCACTGTAGAGAGAAAGGGCCATCTTCTCAATTATGTAAATAAACATTATTTATTAAAACCAAGATTTTTTCCCCCCAATATTTGTTATGGAGAACATGCCCTCTGCTTAATCTTATTATTGTGAATAACATGGTCATCAAGACATCTAGCATTTAGTAAGATGTCAGGAATATTTAAAATTGTAGCAGGTGGGATAAGAAGGTGTATTTTCTGCATAATTTTTTATCCCACTTAAAATGCAAGCTACTGTTCTGGTATTCAGTAAGGTATGGTGCCAGTCTTTTCAATTCAGTTGGTTTTGTCATCTTACCAGCATATTAAATATATTTTTTACTTGCATTTTAGTATTCTTTAATCTAAACAATGAAAGCCAAAGCTGGCAATCTCCTCCATTGCCATGCATATATTTCCTACTTGGGAACAAAGTGTGAAACTTAGCTTCAGCTACGTACCAAGTAACCAGGGCAAAGCCAGGTTTGTAGAAAGAGAGATTATTTTTTTGTTTAAACTTGTAGGAGAAAAACATGCATGCTTTCAGGCACTCAGTCCTTTCTGAAACTCAGAAAAGTCACCAGCCTGAAATAGAAATAGCAACCTCGTATTGCTGTGGGTTCAGAGGGACGTTGAAAATCCAATTTCATGTTCGGCTGTGTTGTGTAATTTCTTAAACCGTATTTTCCACAAGCAGTCCCAGTCCTTTCTTCCCAGTGTTTGCATTAACACGATTAATTTTATTGTGAATAGGTTCAAAATGGTAAGGAATTGCCATGTTGCGGTAAAAGGATACAGGGTCAAGTAATACAGGACTGAATGGGTTGCTAAAAGCATTTTAAAAAGAGTAGTGCCCCAGTCCTGCAGCTCTTTACACACATGCACCCTCCAGGCTCAGAGGAGCGAAGGGTATCCTCCGAGCCTCGCTGAGCATGCGAGCCAAGGAGAACGGGTGCTGCAGCGAAAGGAAATTTTATCTCAGTGTTCAAGGAGGACGGGATTAGTCACTAACCCGTGGCCTTTCCAGATTGAACCGACTTTATTTAATGAAAATGCAAATCATCCATTACAAATGCATGTGTGTTGCGGTGTGAAAATGAATTTACCGTGAAATTAGTTTCAGATAGGGAGAAAACCAGATGCAATTTTTCCCAACAGTGTTTCTTACAGTCCTCATAGGCACGGCTTTCCCATTGCCTGCAGTGGGAGCTGCAGAAGCCGGGAGTGAGTGCTGGAGGGATTGATCTGTAAGGTTTCCATGTCATTTGGTAGCCTCACGTCAGTTAGTTCTTGTTGAGCATATTCTGAACCACCCAGAGTATTTTATGACTATAATCCTCAGGGGGTATTTTCTCATCATTGGTCACAGTTTACAAATGGTTTTCCCCTTCTGGATCTTTTGAATCTGTCTGATTCTCCCTCTAAAATACTTGCAGCTACAATCTGCTTATTTCTCTTGGTTGTGACCAGAAAATATATTGCATTTATTGTCTTGCAATATGGAAAATTTGACACAAGTAGAACAGAGAGACTCTAACCAAATCCAGAGAAGATGGGCTTGATCCTATCTCAGTGCTGTATTTCCCACCTGAACAAGTGATTAAAATTGATGATGTAATGTACTGGATCAAAATTATAATACATTGTACTATATACAGCTTACTTAGGAAACCTGCAGCTACCACCCTTTCATGAATAATTCTTCATTTAATAAAATAGTTTTGACTTGAAAAAAGCAAATTATGAGTAACAATTATTCATACAATTAGTCAGGCAGGGTGTCGGTCTGGCATTCAGCTGGAGTCAGAATTTGGGATGGGCCCAGTGTTTGTACTTAGCACTGATACAGGCTTTATCTGTGGCTATGATACACCGCAGGAGGGTGAGCAGTTCTGTCTTACGTTAAATTGGTATTTCTTACATACTGGCTATTGCCATTCAATACCAAATATGTTACATACTGTACCTTCTGCAAATTACAGACAGTCTAATTCTGCTATAATTGATAAACCAATTAGAAGGTATAACTCTATCAGCAATGGCAAACATAATATTATTAGGAAATCGGTGAACAAGACAAGAATATCATCAGTATGGACTGTGACACTCTTGTAAGTCAAATCTCTTTACATCAACTCTCAGGTGTAACACCAGGCAGGAGGATTGAACTTTTAGGAGAAAAATGTTAGCAACAGGATAAAAACAATGGGAGAGTAAAGGGACTGATTGTCTAACAGGCACAAGCCCGACACCAGGGCATGGGAAAAAAATCACGGTCATCTTCAAGGATGCAGTAACAATTATAATCAGCATTTCTTCTTATAAAGAAAGGTGTTGCTGATTGCTCAGCATCTGTCAGGACTGAGCTAATGGGAACTCATACCCTGCATGTTATGCTGGGAGTGAGATTCGTGGATTCATTTCCCCACCGAAAAATAAGGTTAATGGATAGCTCTTGAAGTCTCGGTAGTAGTGTGAGTACGTACAGGAAGTTACGCATCCCATCCCTGACTCCTTCCAGGCAGACCAGGCTGCTCTGCAAGGTCTTTACAGCCACATGAGAGGCTCGGGCAGTGGTTACAGCACGTAGCTGTCTAGTACTTGCTGTCCTTCACAGTCCCGATGCTGTCTCCGTGCTGATACTGCAACCTACCATGCGCTCTTGTTATACCCCGGGGGAAGATACTGTTTGGCTCTGCTGCCTGTCGGGGTCTCAGGAAGGGCAGGGAGCATTTGCCTTTGATCTGTAATTGTTCTGCTACCACAAAGACACCCGTGGGATGCCGCGAAATACCAACGCAAGTTTGCTGTAGCAGATTTCCTGCTATGACAAATTTCTACAGAGTCCTGCCAAAATACTCACTGCTCACTTTGCGCCGATAGCCTATCGTTGCTCACCGCTCCTCCTACTCAGCCGCCTAATAGCAACAGTAGTGGCTGAGTCAAGGAGCTCTCGTTTGACCCTTAAATGGGGGACGCATTGTCATAGGCAAGGGCATCTCACCAGGAAAGCAGCCTTCACAATGGCAGGAAATATCTGCCAGACAAGAGAAAAGGGAGCTGGTCCAGGGGCTGGAGGCTTGTGTGATTTTTGGACACCTGGTCTTTGCTCTGCTTTGCGCTTCCTGTGTGGCTTGGAGCAAGTCATTTGAGCATCTGAATCCCTTTTGTACCTTCTCATAAGTTTCTGAAGGAGTTCGGGCATGCCAGTAGGAATTAGGACCCTAGGTAACTTTGTGCATCTGCCCCTAAATTTCACTGCACCCCAGTCCCTTGTCTTTAGGGTGGGAACACCAACATTACCTGCCTCCCTCATCTGTAGTGAGGATAACACTATTAAATGTAACAAGATTCTTTGAGGACTTAAGGATACCTTAAATATAACTTCATATTAATAACAAATAAATGTCTTACGGTGTGCTGTTGGCTCTCTTTGGCACTGTAAAAGCTCCACTGAATAAAGAAATTTCCCAGCGGTCCAGAACTCGTGTACGTACAGAGGAGGGTTGCGTTTCCACCTGTAGTGACATTCACTGTCTTCTCAGGGACGGTCACCACAACACCGCTGACGTGGCCTGTGGGCAGTAAGTGTGGTGAGGAGAGATCAGCCAGCGCCCAGCCGGGGAGCCGTGTGGGAGTGCCTTGCTCCCTGCGTTGTCAAAGAAACCCGTAGGACATGTYTAGTCTTTCTCCTTTTCAGTAGTTTCCCTTGCGCTTTGTGTGGAAATTTTAGTGATAACAAGCTGCGAGTTGGTAAAAGCTAACAAACAAATAAATCCCCCAGAATACCTGTGCCCTTAAAAAAAATAATATTCAAATAAAGCAGAGTTCCTAAAAACATACTTGTTCTCACTTGCAGAGGCTTGTCTTCTCACTAAGAACCTGTGGCTAAACCAAACCTTTCTTCTGCACTCGCAGTGCTCTCCTGCACCTTACACTCTCATTTGCAGCTGTCTCTAGCCCTCTTTTACACCCTTTTTGCCCTCTTTTTTTGCAGTTATTCCTTTAGATGTCTGATATTCTTTACCGTGGATCACCATCTCTTACAGCATTGTCTCTTCTTACATTCTTATGTTCTGACTCGGACTCAGTGGCACTGCCGGGTTCCCCCAGACTGGTGCCCAGCAGCCTTTCTCCACTTTTCTTTTGCTAATTATTTTGKTTTTGTTTTGGTTTCTTAGGGCTTACATGCAGAAGCTGTTCTTTTCCAACGCTTTTACACTGGAAACGTCAAACTAAGCTTTTTAGTTGTGACAAATTCTGTGATAACTTGATCAACCCTTTTTGCTGTGCTCAAAGCAGAAAGGGAGCAAACATAACTTGTGAGCCCTTTCCCATAATGTTCCGATCAGTCTTGGTTATACAGCCGTATTAATGAAATTAATCAAGCACCATCTTACAGTATTTATCTGTTTCTGTCCTCCATATAAGTTACTAGCAATGCTGACATACAGCAACAAAGCTAGAGCTGTCAGCAAAATAAGTTTGAATTTCAGAGTTTTGCTAGATCACTGAGTCCAGTTTTAAAGCTATTGATTAAAGATTCTGAAGAAGAATATATTTCTTTTGAATGTGATGGAAAACATAAGTCTTTCAGAGCGTTCTATGCAAAACAGGCAAGGTGAGAACTTCATGTTATAATAATAATGTTTCACGTGGGCTTATTGCACATATGAATGATAGAGGCAAAACATACAAAATATTCTTCTCAATGAAATATCTGTGCATCTTATGTTCCGGTGCTGCTTTTGAGAGTTTGAGCAGAACCTCCAGTAATACCAAAAGAGTATTTTGCTCAAATTATCAGCCCTATGAGAGAAAACATTGTTTAAAAAATAAATATAATCTATTTTGACATTTTTAACCATGTAAATATTGCAGATTCGTCAGTTGCTACAATATGCACACCTATCTGAACCTAGAGTCTGAACTCTTCGGGGTCTGTTTTCCTTATTTGATGGCTTCACTAGTAAAAGCTCACTGCAAGGAAGAAGGGAATAATCTACTTTCCATGTTGGTGGTGGCTGGGATGAGAACTAGCAGGTTTAAAGTACAGCAAGATTTACATTGTATGTGAAGACAGTCACAGGAACGGCTGGAGACTGACCTAGATGTGTCAAACCTGCCTTGGGGAGAGAGGGGATCCCAGTGCTGGCTGCAAGTCCTGCTTGTCCTGTGGGTTCACAGTAGCTTAATCCTTACTGAGATCTAATATAAAAGCCGTGTAATATTATTTTAGATGTCTCAGTTCACTGTTCTCAGCTTTAAGAATTAGAGTTGGCCAGAGGATGATAGTTTCTTGCCACAATAATACTTCCAGGTTTACATGGATTTATTTTCTGCTCTTCACTGGATTCAAGCTATGGTCTTTCAACACAATGTCACGCTACTGAAAACATCCATTTTCCAGTCATCTGCTCCACTTATTTCCTTCATCATTCTCCGTTTTTGGAGTGAGGAGTGCCACAGAGCCTGGCTGTTATAAGCTTTTCCAKAAGAAATTAATTTTAGCAAAAATGACTCCATAAACCATTCTAGTTTCCATGAAGCTGTATATTTTGAAGACAGACATTTAGTTGAAATAGGCTTTGCTCTGGTAAAAATATAAAGCCAAAACCTCTCGAACTTCCATTGTCCAGCAAGGCTGTTTAAAGCCAACACTAATTATAAGATGGAGCTTTTGACTGAAAATGGAGCGAACTGGACCCACAGAACCTGTTCCCTCATCACGGAAGTTAATGGGAGTTTTGCTTTGCATTTAATTCACTGCTTACGGTTTCAAACTCATAATCCCATTTCAAACATACAGGCCTTTTGGTTTAAATGAAAAAAAGTGCATGAGTAAGAAGTAACTCAGTGAAAAACACTAGCATGAACAGGACCATAACTTGTTAAAAATAGTTGATTCATGTCTCTTACTCATCGATATTACGGTAAGACTGCTTCCTTGCTACAGAGAAAGTCATTGCAGTTAACTGAGAATCGCCCACTTTCACTGAAGTCCCATGCAGTTTTTAATGCTCATGAAGTAGCGTTAAAAACTGAAGAGTTTGCTGATCTTTTCCTAGCCACTGCAGAAACCCCCAGTCAGTGGCACCCATCAGTATGGACACACTGCTAGTCTTAAATCCAGAACTTTAAAATTAGAGGACACTGTTTTGAAACGTATTGGTGCTAACACTGAATTACTTTTCATTTCTAAGGTAAAAATCTGTGCGGTTTATGTGTGTGTGAGAGAGAGAACATTGAAACACCAGGAGCAACTATTTCAAATATTTCTCTGGCATCCAAACCAGTTAATTCCATCTTGAAAAGAAAATGTGGAAACTAACTTCCATTTTCTTTAGTGGATACAGAGGCTGTTCATCTCCATGGAGCGTTAGACTTAAAATGTCCTTGAAACATGAATAATATATAATCTTTAATATACTTTAATATAATTCCTAGATTCCACAAAGTATTACGTCCTCACTTAACTTCAGGGAAATCCAAAGGATTATTTACATGCTTAAAGTTAAGCATCCCCCAAAATTTTTTGGTGGGGGTGGGACTGAGGCAGCATTTCCCAGGGCTATTATGAAGGGGAGATAAAAGCCGAATGTGAGAAAACCTAACCTTGAAATGCTTGAAAGACCCTAACGCTCTACATGAGAGCTCTTTGCCTCTTCCTGGCTTTAGAGCAAAGCATTCATTTACCAAAGCTAAAATTCTGTTCTTGAGCAAAAAACTCTTACCAGTCAGTGGTCAGCTTGCTGATTTCCACAAAATGGCATAGCATTATAGCCATGATATTTTCATCCTGAAATAAATCTTGAATGTTCTCYTAGTTTGCCAGTCAGGTTCACCTGCTCTCTTATTTCAACAAGTTCCCTTATTCCAGTGCTATTGCGATCAGTTTGTTATTCTTACCTGTAAGGATGGCTAAAATTGGAAATATCTTCAGCATCATTGCAAATATCTTCTTGACGTTGGGCGAGAAAAGAGACCAGATGCTGCTTCTGACCTTGACTAAAACTCAACTGTTATTTTTTTTAAGTGGGTTTTTGTTTTCCTTATCAGCTGTGTATCAACACGTCAGTAAGCTTTTTCATTTTCCTTCTTTGTCACGTGTGCCTTCCTCCAACTAGTGGTGTGACTGTTCAGTTGAAACCATTTCGCGGGGTTTAAGGAACTGAGGGTTTTGTTAATAATAAACCTCTGAATCAGAGAAGCCCAGATTCTCCCACTTTTGCCAGGGCCCAGCAGTATTTACTTACGTAAGTACTTCCACTGAATACAAGAGAAGTATTTGTGGAGCTATTTAACAGTCAACCTGATTACCAGTGTTGGAGTCAGGCCTAATATGAATAAGGAATAATCTTTATTTCCTGTTAATTCTATGACTTCTTTTTTAAAATGGGCAGGTGGAGATACTATGTTGTTAGTACATTTTCATTTTAAAACATTTCTCATACAGTTTTATACAGAATGATTACATTGGACTCATGATTGCCTTGAAATTTCCGTATTGAACTCATCAATAAGGTAACACACCAAAATAAAGATAAAATAAATGTTATCTTCTAAACTGGTAATAAATTCTGTTTCATCTAGTTTTAATCCATGAATTTGGATGCTACTAATACAAAATGACAAAGTGAATATATTGATTTTTGTTTAAATGTTAATACCTGATTTATATAGTGAAACAGCAGTGGATGAAGGTTAGGACTTGGAGAACTAATTACAATAATTTACAGTAGATTACTTTGTCCTTACTGGATGCAAAACGCCTTCTCTAAGTCTCTGAAGCTCATTAGGAACTGAAGGTGCTCAGCTTCTTGCAGCAGCCAGCTTGGCTTGCTTTATTCCATGTCATTTGATTGAGGCTAATTCGAAGCCCCAAGCTGCGATGGGAGTAGCTGGCTCTGCGTACACAGCCATGCGTGAGTGAGTAGCTGAAGACATAACAGAGGGCAGCATTGTCTTTTAGATGTGTGCCTGTACCTAGAACCAAGACAATTAAAATGGTCAGTGACTTTTTTTCCATGCTTGTTGAAAACATGGGTCTAGTTCATGCCTGATGATCCCATCTTTCTAGTGGCAGGCAAGGGCGGCCACCCTTTCCATGGCAGGGGCCATGCCGCAGCTGGGGAAGCCCTTTTGGCAGGTGGGGCTCAGCATCTGGCCATGTGTGGCTGGAGGGGAGAGGTATGCCCAGGCTCTCCCTCACCTCTAATGTGATGTGGTGGTAGATTCTTCAGCATAGAAGTGGTGAGTTACTGGTTGMGTCAGTTACTATTGGGATCAGGTTTATGGACTTAGGTGAATTTTATTCTGCCAGATATTTCTGTGAATGGCAGATGCCTGAATAATCTCTGGGCACATGTCAGGGTTTGATTATATTCTTACATAAGCCATCTCCAAAAGTTTTATAAAAGATGTCTTTTCCTTAGTTCTGACTGTCAGCACTTCACGCAGCATTCCCACAGGGTGGGCAGTGCTTGCCTTTTAGTGATGGGGAGGACAAGACTTGGAGCAGTTAAACATCTCATCCAAGGATGCACGGATGACCCAGAGTCCAAAAAGGAATGTGTACTTTGAAAGACTGAAATTAAAATTCAAGTTTCTTCTAAAACATGAAAAGCATTTAGATTCACCTTCACTAAAGAAGCATGGAGGGATCCCAAATGCACATGGGAAGTTCTCACTGGCTTTCCCCAGGTCAGCCTAAAATGGAAGCTGCTGCTGTTTTCCAGTCATTTAGCTATGGATGAACACAAATGATCTGAACACGAGCACAATCTACAGACCCATTTCAGTGATCGCCTGTGGCAGCTCCATAATACCCAGAAGGAGTCTGACTAGTAGCTCACAGAACATTGATCCTTTGCAAAAGACAGCAATTTTTCAAGATGATGCAAAAAACATTGCCACCCTGCACTACAGGTCAGCACGCACCTGCATGATCCTGTGTCTTTACCACAATATCAGTGTGTCTTCTAATTCCCTCTCATTTATCAACACCAAAGTCCTTTCTCTGGCACTTAAGGAACCCTCAGTTAATATATATTTTCTCCCTGTTATATTCACTTTTTGTGAATTAAGTCTCTGAAAGAACTACATTCCTGGAGGGTGAAATGCTCAGTTTGACCAGACAACAGGGGCCAATAACATAACTTCTGCAGTAATATGCACCCATTTAAGCTTGGGAGGCAGGGCTGAGATTACCAATTACAGAGCAGGTATATCTCATCGCGAATGATTACAACCATCAATCTTGTTTTACAGAGGATACTGAACACAAGTAGCATTAACTTTTGAGGCTCATTTCACACCGTCAAACAGAAACGAGTACCCTAACGCTAATTTTCCAAGCCATCCAGGGTTATTCTCCTGTGAAGGTAATAGATGGTACCTGTCAGCTGCTGGTTTTGCTTCTAGCTCATTGCTACTAGAGAGCAGCACTGCCTCTTCAACTGTCACTTTAGTAAAAGAACAGAACACARAAAGCAAAGTCTGGTTTGGTTTGATGATGGCTAAGTTAAGGAACAAYGAAGAAGCTCTTGCTTACACCTCCGGCCCTTGGCTAAGAGGAGAGAACAGCCCAGAGTGCAGCAACGGCAGCAGTCACTTTGCCATGGGTGGAGCAAAGACTTATCTCGAGATAAAATGGAAGGGGCCAGTACCAGGAACTGTATGTTAACAGACTTCGTGACTCAAATCTGTGTACACTGAGACGTATTCAGAAATGTTCCCTTCCAAGCAACTCCCTTGTATTCACTCTATAAATAGAAGAGTCAGTCATTCAAAAAATGAAGCCCAGAGGCACACCCAGAGCAAGGCAGCATTGCCCAGCCAAGCACTGCCGTGATATTTAGGGGTTGCTTCTGTCGGCCTGAAACCTAACTAAAAAACTTCCTGTAGAATTCTATGTTTAACTTGACAAAGCTCAGCAGCACTTCAACCGCTTTGTCTTCCTGAAAGATGCTAAATACATGATTGTTCAAAGACACCAAACCCAGCATAATGTGATTTACAAAGCTCTCTAGCTCAGTATCACATCTGATTGCTGGGGATGAAGAGTGTAATTAAAGATTCAAACAAGTACAGTAAAAGAGCTGCTTTAAGCCTCTAAATCCATCATTAGGTTGACTTTCAAATGCACTTTACGGTTTGATTACTTGTTGCACAGCCTCATTTRTTGTCTAAAAAATATTTATAAGCTTTTGCTGGAGTGTTTGCTGCCTAAAAGTTAATTCATGAACTCACTGTTATTTTCAAGCTCACAGAGGGTAGAAGTCTGTAAAGGTACCAATAATATAAACTCTTTTGAGGACAGCACCATGGCTTGTCACCTCAAAATAACTTGATCAGAAATATACTTAATCCCCTGTGTCCACTTCCCAGAAAAGGCACAGGTTATTATCAAAAAGCACAATACCATTTCCTTATAAAGGTGCCCTGCCAGACTGGTCTTTTTTATATTGTCCCTTTTCTCACTCCAGAAAGAAGTACTTTCTTCCTTTTAACCATTCAAAAGGCAGGGTCCCCTAGAGCAAACTCTTTATCCAACAAGCTTTCCTYTTTCTTGGGGAGGAGAGAGCGCTGAAATGAGATACACTAGATCAGTGATTGCCAGGAGATTAGAGGGCTGCATGGCCGGGCACCAGCACTTTGGGCTGGGTTTGGTGGGCTCGTACGTGGGCTTTCTGACTTCCTTCATACGGTTCTCTGCTAGCCAGTGTCTCGAAGTGGGTTTCCTGGGCATGGCAGAGCAGCATGGACTCACATGTCACATCTGGCTGTACTGCCTTCGCAGGTCCGTGTCCTGAGGATGGCACAAAAGCTGTTTGGTCAGTGTTGTGGGTGTATCCTGAGTGGTTCTGGCAGCTCTAAGCATGCCTCCTTTCTATCCTGCTTGCCAGTTAGCAACTTCATCCCCAGAGAGAAACTTTGCCTTATTGTAAGTGGCGTGTATYGCATTATGCTGAATTCCAGCTATATCTCCCATGCTCCGCGTGGTTGGAATAGCTCCTATTTTGCCAAGTGATCTGCCAAGGCACATGCTGGCGATCCAATAGCGAGTCTGTGCTGAAGTCGATAGCCCAGGGTGCAGCTAGGGGTGCTCATCAGCGCTTCAGGTTTTCAGTTTTTCCCTTAAACTTACTGAAATCCAGTGCAAATGTAAGAGAAAGCCATTTAAGCACCCAGCATCATCTTTATCAGAGTAAGTGTGGAGTGCAGCGTTCTGGCCCTGTCCTAGCTGGGCAGAGTCAGTCTGTTCTTGGCATACCCCTGGCAGTTCCGGATGGACGTAAGCACTTTTCACTACCTGTCAGGGACAGGTATGCTGTTGGGTGCAGACAGGCATCACCCCAAAGCTGGCTGCGCTCTGCATCCTCACCAGCGTGCTGAGGAGTAACACCTGGGGAGCACTTYGACTATGTATGAATTTTTATTTTATACATGAGCACTAGTAAGCCCAGGTTATCAGCACTGCTCTCCCAGTCAGTGGCTGTGACGTGACCCCAGACTGCTCTGTAATTTGAAGGTACCCTGACTCCCTTCCCGCATCGTTCCCACCACAACCTTGTGCTTCCCATTTCCCTGTTTCGGTACTGCCCCCACTGGCATTTCCAGCCATTCCCATGATTTCTTTCCCGCTCCTTAGAGAAGCTGTGGGCTGTGCAAGTCAGCTAGAGGCTGGAGGACTTAATGGGAGAGGAAGGGGACTGGACTCCTTCCCCAGCTCAATGTCCTGTGGACCCATCCCAGTCATGTAACTAACTCAGCCCCCAACACCAAGGCTGCATTCATCACTCAAATTGCTTCACTGATACTGTGCACAATGGCTCATTTTGCTTATGGCAGGGGTTACTGTGAGATTACCCACAACTCTCCAGAGAAGGCTGCCTTCACACCATCATTTGCTGGCCCCAGCTGTCTGTGGAGGAACACTGTAAAGAGCCCTTTGTGGAGACATAGTCTGAAAGTTTTCAGGAAAAATCAGATGCAATGTACCCTTCCATCTTTCTCCTCTTCCCAACCAAGGAAAGGCAGCAGGCTGCAAACTTTCAGTGTGTTTTTGAATCCTCTGTGAACAAGCAGATAGCCAAGTGTGCTGGTTTTGGTTGGGATAGAGTTAATTTTCTTCATAGTAGCTGCTATGGGGCTATGTTTCGGATTTGTGCTGAAAACAGTGTTGATAACCCAGGGATGTTTTCGTTACTGCTGAGCAGGGCTTACACAGAGCCGAGGCCTTTTCTGCTCCTCACCCCACCCCACCAGCGAGCAGGCTGGGGGGGCACAAGGAGTTGGGAGGGGACCCAGCCGGGACAGCTGACCCCAATGACCCCAGGGATATCCCCCACCATATGGCTCATGCTCAGCATATAGAGCTGGGGGAAGAAGGAGGAAGGGGGACATTCGGAGTGATGGCGTTTGTCTTCCCAAGTCACCGTTAGGCGTGATGGAGCCC
>JASVER010000011.1:15253142-15314698 GCA_030449065.1 Oceanodroma leucorhoa
ATGGGAAGTAGGGAATGAATTCCTTGGTTTGCTTTGCTGGTGTGTGTGGCTTTTGCTTTACCTATTAAACTGTCTTAACCCATGAGTTTTCTCACTTTTACCCTTCCGATTCTCTCCCCCATCCCACYRGGGGGGAGTGAGTGAGCGGCTGTGTGGGGCTTAGTTGCTGGCTGGGGTTAAACCGCGACACAAACCCAAATCAAACCTGTCTTTTCATCAAAGGAAAATAGCAGCATTGGCAGACACGGAACTTCCCCTGTGCAGACAACTGTTCCTCTTCAAAAGGGAGCAAAAGAAAAGGAAATCAGCGTGGAGCTGTAATTGAAGAACAATCATAAGAAAAGCTTTGAAATGGAAATAAACAAATAGGCTTCCAGTAGGCTGGGGGCTTAATGATGCAGAGAGAAAGGTTGTCTTGAGAAAAGCTAAGAAAATGTCCCCATCCTACGTGATAACTATAGAATCCAGGAGAATTGTGTGTCCCTGTAAAAGCTGCAGAGGATAAATACTACCCAGCCACAAAAGTGCAGTCCCCTGCCAGACACCCTAGTAGGCATCTAAATTATCTTTATCACCCAAACATTGTCCCAAGTGGGTGACCAACAATATTTCTGCTGCTGCAAGGAAAATCACACCTGACAGAAGTGGGATGTGGGAGAGCAAAGAACTTTTGCACCCACACGCTGCTCCCATCCTGCCATGGAGGATGCTCCCGGGGTGCCGTGGACATGGCACTGCTGCCGCCCGCCTGCCTGCGCAGCGGCTGTGGCCTCCACGCAGGCTGGCAGGGTGGAGAGGGCACTCGTGCACCCATCCTGTCCAGGGCTCTGCAGGGGACATCCTGGCTGTGCCAGGGATGCTGCTCACAGAAGAGGGATTGCAAATCTGGTGCAGTGGGTGGCTTTGAGCCAGCGGTTAATGCGTGTTTTAAATATACCCCCTGTGGGGCTGGCAGTGGCCTGGGCTCTTATTCTAACATTTTCCACACTTCTGGACTATTGCAGTTGAGGTAGCTTGGACATTTTACATTGCTCAAAAATGTGGCAGGCAGTTAATTCAGTAGGATTTTATTAAGAGCATGCAAAATTCTAGACCTCTGCCATCTGATCTGGCCTGTTTGACAGACACAGAAGATGTAGCAAGTTTTCTTATCCTTTATCGGCTGTAGGAAGCTGATCCCTGCTGCAGCTGAAGGGATTTGTTTGTGTACAATACATTGCAATAGAGCTCTAACACCTGTATCCACAGCGGTGTTTATTTAGTCATCCAAGTCCCACATGAAATTGGTGCAAATGTAAACACCTGGATACATTTGTGGATCTGGCTCAGGCCTTTCGGGTTGATGATAACACTCCCCCTGCCTTCCTTGCCTTCTGTCCTGAGAAAAGCACAAAAAAGCAGAGAAGCGGCTGCTAGTGATGCTGCCCCAGACCTCCTGGGGATGCCGGCGTAGCATCCACTGTGCTGGACTAGGGTGATGGGAGTGCTGGAGAGAGTTTCGCTGCAGAAGCAGAGTGATGGTTTTGCAGCAGTTGTGGTGTTAGTATAAATGGTAAGTTTTACCCCCTCGTTTGGCGGGTGGGCTGTGCACCACGAGTGCCCTGGCTGATGCAGGCTAAAGAATGACTTTCTAACAAAAAGTGCCACCATCAAAGAATCCATTTATGTGCTGTGGCTCAGGTGTCAAAACCAGAGCAAACTCTCCACTGCATAATAAATCMCAGTAAAATGGTTCTGTCTTTGTACAATTACTATTCCCTTGAATTTGCATTGGCTGCATAACCTTTTCACTGCATATGATTAACTCTGTGTTACGTCTTTCTTTTTCATGTAGTTTCAGAATTGAAGCTAATAAAGCAAAAAAAAAAAAAAAAAAAGGAAAATTCACAGTGGGGATCTGGGGATTAAACTGTCTATCAATCTTATTGGAGGGAAAGGTCTTTTTTCTAATCATTGTTTGCATTTTCATAGGTTAACAATTTCTGAAACTGTTAAGTGATGTTGTTCCTTGAGTTTGGCAGCATTTGTTGTACTTGCCTAAAATGAAAAATGCTTTCAGCTTAAGAGTGCATATAACTGTATAATTTATATGGTGCCTGCTTGCCGTAACAGGTATGTTAATGTAATTTTAGGATTACTGTGCCAAATTAAAACCTGGCATAAAATTCATGCAATTGCGCTGAAGTCTATGGTTTCCACCTGCTTCTGCCGTCTCTGAAATGGGTTTAGGTAGATGGGTGTTAAAACAATGCTAGTGTTTGGTGCTTTTCAAACACACCAATTCATGCTGTCAAATTAATGCAAGGCAATCTCATTCTTTATTTTAAAAAATAGCTAGTTTTTATTTCTCACTGTTTCAAAGAAATGCTTCGACACAGTGACATCAGCGCTGACCTCAGCTGCTCCCTAGTCCAAGTAGGGAGGAATTGGTAAAATCTCTTTGCTTTTGGGGTGCTCCAATTTAGGAAAGAGACTAAAGCAGCCTCTGGTGTCTGAGCATTGCTTCGCCTGCCCGAGTTTCACCTGGGTGCTAATCCTTTTCATTTTACTTCATGTAACTGGCCCCCGGAGGGAACTGAAGTCTCTGGGAGAAGCTGTTCCGTGTCCAGGCCCTGCAACTTGGCTGCCCTCTGGAGGAGCCGACACTCCGTGAGACTGCATGGCCTTTTTCTTGGGGAGGCGGAATAATAGTTGTATATGCCATTAATTAGTAATAAATAGTTGTATAGCTTGTTTTCCCTCAGCTGCCCTTCTCCAGGCGTGCGTGCCGTGGGGTCCCCAGCAGCGGCTGGAGCCTGGCTCTGCCTGCCGGCAGCTGGCTTCCCACGGCTGCTCCAGCACTGGCTCCTCGAGGTGGGATGTGATGGGGTGTTTTCCTCGGGAGACTCCGAAGCTGGGCAGTGCTTTGGAAATGCTGTGGTATGTTAAGGTGAGCACGCTAATGCGAGGTGAACTAAGAGCAATTGCTTGCTTAGTGCCTGGTTTTGATGAGACTTTTCCTTTTGATTCCCAGGAGCTTGGTACTGGGAGAAGGTTACTTGTTTAGTTGGTTTTAATTCTCAGGAAGAGTGATACGATGCTTCCTATCCTGCTTTGTTAATAATCTCATTAGAGTTGTCTTAATTATTTCAATTACACTTAGTATGACAGTGCAACGGTGTGATGTGATGAAGTTGTCAAGCAGAGGATCCGCTATCCTGAATAAAAAACAGTGCGGAAGTCCGGCAGAGATAAACCTAAGCACTTTTTTTGTCTTGCCTTTGATTTGCTTGTGGCAGGCAACCAAAGCTATTCATCAACTGATTGGGACTCAGATCCTGTAGCCCGGCAGCTTTGTTACACACTGTGTATTAACAGTTTGAATTCTTCGGAAGCACTTGTTATCCTTCGGTGATCAAGTAGGCAATGAGTTTGTAAACTGGAGGGGAGTAATGGAAAATGAAACTGTCAGCAGCCCGTACATCATGGGAGCAGCTGGGAAAGCACTCACTCAGATGACTTACTCTGAACAACACATGAATCTTAACAGCGTGTAGGGTGTAACCTTTGAAGAACAATTGTCTAATCCAGTTGTATACAGCAATTTGATTCAAATGAGCTAATAAAAGCAGTGGGACAGCCTGGCCTGGCACAGTTACATCCCTGTCACGCCCTCACTCGAGGCAGCAGGGTTTTGCAGCTGTGCAAACATGTCCCGTTGGTGGAGAAACCACTGCTCCCTGGCCGGTAGCTGTGGCACGCTGTAGGCCAGCCCTTGCCCCACAGTCCAGCTCCCTCGGGCGAGGGGCATGCTTGGTTCGTGCAGCCTGCAGCCAGGCTCCATCCTGCACGCTTGCTGCGTGTGGCCACGTCCTTGCTCCCTCGTCGCGGCTGGCTTCCCCCAGGCCAGGCTGGCGGGAGCTGCAGAGCCCTGGGTGCCGTGCGTGCCGCCCCGCGCCCGCTGCACCCAGGGTGCTGCTCACCAGCCCCTCTGTGGCAAGCGCCTCCGCTCGCCCGGCTGGGCTCCTCCTCGCCTGCGCAGCTTCAGAGCACTTGACTTGCTGCAACAGTCTTGATTTATAAACCACCCTGTAATTCCCAGACTCTCAGAAGGAAAAAGCAAAAAGCCGCAGACTTGTACAGGCATCCCCAAAGAATCAAATTGCTTTGTAAAATTATCAGAAGTGCAATGGGGCTCTTTTTGCTCTTTTCCTCCCCAAACACTGAGTATTGCTGCTGTGCCAGCGATGATGTAAAACTCTTACTGGGTGGCCTTTTCTATAATGTTCAAGAAGTAAAGTGATATGTTCTTGGAGCCTGTATGAAATGCTGAAAAGCTTCCAATTCTATAAGCAGACGGCCCCCACAAAGAAATAATGGCTTAAAATCCTGTCCAGGGGCTTACTTATTGGCACCTCTGATGTGACTGGTATTGAATTAGCATTAGCTTTTYGTTCTGCCCCTTTTCGTTCTGCAGGTTCATGCCATATATCCAGCCAGGACTGTTCCACTCAGCACCCGTCATGGTCGCTGTCTTTGCATCTCTAGAAAAAGCTCTTTTCAGTTCACTGTGATTTTTGGAGTCAGGTCACACCCCAGTTGACAACTGACCTGTAGCAGATGGATTARAGCAGTTGTACATTGCTAACAGTAATTACATGTAATTAAAGTGCTTTCCTGGGACAGCAAGACCCTGACCTTGCAAACTATCATTTGCAGCCTTGATTTTAGTCCCGCGGCATCAGTGMGACTGCTGCGGCGTTGAAGTCATCCATGTGTGCGTGGCTGTGGAAGCAGGGCTGAGGTCTGGGGGAGAGGAGGACACCGCTGAGCACACRTGCTGTAGAAAGCTGCTATTTAGCCTCCGTGTTTCATCATGATAATGTGTTGCACAGGGGAGACATTGACCTAAGGTGCACCAGAATTGTAAAATTTATCATGAGCCATGTAATAATTAATGGTTTCCCCTAAATCCCTACCTCTGGGCGTGGTGGTGATCGTGAATAACGACATGAAAGGTCAGTTTATATTTGCTCTTTCTTTAAGGAAAGGCTGTTTCTATCCTTTCGGTTGCATGGAAAAATCTTAAAATAGTTCCAAATATACCCCAAAAGAGCAAAAAAACAGAAAGTAAATCAATTATGTACATATTTTCATTATTTTTATGACCCTGTTCATGGGTTTTGACTATTTGGAGTGGCTCTACTGGAGGACACAGCTACCATGAATATGTCATCATATGGCTTTAGAAAGCATTAAAAACTATTAGCAGCTTCTTGCAGTTTGGACTTTAAAGCCAACCAGGACAATACCTCTTCCCAATTTTTCTACTTCAACATTGTATTAACAACAACAACAACAATAATGATAATAATAATAATAATAATGGTAATATAGTTGACAATTGGTTGATAATTTCTAGAAAGAAATTTATTTGAATAATATAATCTCTCTTGCAGTTCAAATGCCATTCATAGGCTACTTGGATTTTTGCAAATGTTTCCTTTTTTAGACCACGAACTGAACAAAGGGATAAACATAAATGGTGTGGGAGTTCATCACAAGGGCTGGCTCTTGACAATTAAGAAGAACTTGTTTAATTGTGATTGAGCACAAATCCACGTGACATTTTTTATATGCCTTAAATGTGTTATCCCTCATTGTAGCAGTTTAATTTGCACTTCGAAAGAACATGCAGCAAATATTTCCTGTTTCCTTAGAAAATGCTGTTTTTGTGATCTCATTCCTGTAAGCAAACTCATTTTGTGCAGTCGTCCCTCAAGGCAAATACAGCAAAAGCAATAGTTCCTTTAAGCAAATATCAACATAATGCATTTAGGCATTTTTTTATATTTTAATAATACAAAATTCTGGCGGAGTCCTTTTTTATTCTATGCATGTTAAGTAAACAGCCTATTTTGATACCTTTTTTTGCAATACAAAAGCTTTATGTACATTAGTGGCTTAAAACCTCATCGCACCCTTTTGAGATGGGAATACACGCAGGTGAGCGTTTCAGCCTTGCTTGGTTTGGTGCAGGGAGSAAGGGAGGAAGGAAGGGGTACCTGTTTGTTGTAATGGGACAGGAAAAAAGTTCTGATTTTTCATAATGAGAAATCATCTTCAAACTAATGTTCCTTTTTCCTTTTTAAAGACTTATTTTGAAGAATTGTCTTTTCTGCTCTGACTGCTTATCAAGGCACTAAATACCAAATGCATTTTGTTCTTTAAAATTCTGGTTAGAAGCAGTTTTGAAACCCATTTGTTTTGAGTAGGAGTTCTCGCACTGATGTCTGGCAGTTCAGTGGAACTTCTCTCAAGACAGACATCTACTTATAGTATTTAAAATCTACTGGGAAAACGCGAACTTTTAATTCAAAATGAGTATGTCATTAAGGGTGTGATGCAAAGCCCAGTACAAGCCATAAAAATGGCCTAAGTGAGAGACTAGATGAAAGCATGTATACTGGTAAAGAACCCATCTTGAAAGTATCAGCTTTCACAACACAGAAAGTTTGTGCCCATTTCTGGGGAAGTTAGTCCTTAGGATGCTGTATGAGTTCATACTGGGGATGATGCACAGACATAGCTGAAATTTTGAACTTTGCCTGCAGTATATTTATTCTGAAATAGGTTATGTTACACATGCATGTTATAGGGGGCAAAAAAGGAAATTCCAGAGCTGACCATGTGCAGTGCTGATTGTGACAAGGAGTTTTTGTGGACCTGAAATGTTTATGTGCTAAGTCTTGTGCTGGAGCAGAGCGCAGTTTCATATTGCTAAGCAGCACTTCTGCTTAGTTTCCCTATTTTACATGACCGACCCATGAACATCCAGCCTCTGCTTATCCCACGGGTAGGAGGGTGGGTCGGAAAGGCCYGTCTCTCTGGGGTGCTGGTACCCTGCCCTGGCAGAGCTTTCCCGCAGAGAAATGCAACAGGCTGTGCAGCGCTAGTGGTAAAACAGCGTCTGTGGGGAAGGTTGTGCCACTGKAGGTAACTCTGTCCTTCACTTTTGTTCACTGGAGTTTGCTCACTTGCAGGCTAATGTAACTGCAGATACTCTCATTAAGTGGAGAAACATCTACTTTTTTTGATTCTTGCAAATGGCTTCGCCTCTGTGTTATCTTTCCTTGTGGGGTACCACGCTGCAGTGTAGCCTTTACTTAGGACACCCTGTCAGAACTAAAGAGAAATCCAGTTTTAAAATGTGATTTGGACTGCAAGAGGGGAGCAAACTAACTAATATTCCAAAGAAACCTCTGTATGAAAGAAGATTTATTGTTTGATTGTTTTTAAAGGCATGTCTGGATGTGTTCCTAACAGGAGAGACTGTATTATTTCCTCTTACAACATAGTGCGTTTTTAAAGCCAGTTAGCAGCAAACGTATTTCTGATGGCTTCCTGCTGATGTGAAGGGAGCATGAAGAGCATCCAGAGGGCAGGGATGGGACAGTGTGTGGAAGGGATATCAGGGCAGTGTCACTTAACCATCAACAGCACATTTCTGTCTGAAAATGGTAAACCTTTGCTAATTGCCTCTCTTTGAGAAGTCACCTTCTGCTCTGTCGTGTTTTAACCCCAGCCGGCAACTAAGCCCCACACAGCYGCTCGCTCACTCCCCCCCAGTGGGATGGGGGAGAGAATCGGAAAACTAAAAGTGAGAAAACTCGTAGGTCGAGGTAAAGACAGTTTAATAGGGAAAGCAAAAGCCACGCACGCCAGCAAAGCAAACCAAGGAATTCATTCCCTACTTCCCATGGGCAGGCAGGTGTTCAGCCATCCCCAGGACAGCAGGGCTCCATCACGCCTAACGGTGACTTGGGAAGACAAACGCCATCACTCCGAACGTTCCCCCTTCCTCCCTCTTCCCCCAGCTCTATATGCTGAGCATGACGCCATATGGTGGGGGATATCCCTGGGGTCATTGGGGTCARCTGTCCCGGCTGGGTCCCCTCCCAACTCCTTGTGCCCCCCCAGCCTGCTCGCTGGTGGGGTGGGGTGAGGAGCAGAAAAGGCCTYGGCTCTGTGTAAGCCCTGCTCAGCAGTAACGAAAACATCCCTGTGATAAATATCAACACTGTTTTCAGCACAAATCCAAGACATAGCCCCATACTAGCTACCGTGAAGAAAATTAACTCTACCCCAGCAAAACTGGGACATGCTCCATGTTGTCTTCTGCTGTAAGCTGGGTTACTGCATGTCTTGGAAGSCAGAGAACAGATTTCTCAGGATGCTTTTTGCCGTAGGCACCATATGTCTAGCCTAAATCCTCAATTCAGCACAGCAAACCTGGAGCTACAGTGGTGGTAAGAGCAGCTGTATAGCTGTATAGTGTTTCCTTTTCTGTGATGGTTTCATTCTGTTGTAGCACTGCCCTCAACCTAAACACATATGGCCACAAATGTATGTATTGCAACCAGAGCAGTATATATYAGTATACAATCAATGCTGTTTTATCTCATGCACGTGTAAACTCTCACCTGTTTCCTCTACTAATACTGATCAATACCAGTCTTGACATATGGTTGGAGGTCTCAGGCTTGCAGGTCTGTTTTCCAGAAGGGTTTTCCTTGTGCCCGCCAGGTTTTGCATAGTTACTTGGCTTTCTGGCCACTGGAATGAAATAATCTTTAAAACCCACTGGTGATCTCAAAGGAGTCTAGTTTGGGATCAGACTCCGCTTACTTCATTTCAGAGCAGGACTCCCTGGCCATGTTGTCTCAGTTCCTTATGTGGCTGGTGAAAGAAGATGAGGCACCTCAGGAAGGAGGCCCATGCTCTTCCTCACCTATTGTAGGGTGGGGTGATTCATCTCTACAGGTGCCTGTGTTCCTCTRTTTCTACAGGGAAACCTCACCTCTAGTAACCAGCTCTCCTCATTACAGGTATGGGTCTGGACCTTGCCCCAGTAACTGGGTGCAGACTCAAGCCCCTCCTGTCTCTCGAGGCATGGGTGGCTGCGTGCGCTTTGCCATCCCACTCTGTCACTGGTAGCCGGGATGAATGTCACCCTATGAAAATTGTTGGCTTTGCTGTAAGCAATTAGTAACATCTTTCCCATGACTTGGGCCACATGATTTGTAAGCCTCTCAGAAGTTGTCTGAAACATGAGCCAATTTCTTTTTTAAAAATGTTATTAAATTAAAAAAAAAACCCTTACAATGCTAGCAGTGCTGAGCAAGATAGCATCAAAAATCTTTCATAGTTCTCACTGCCAAGAAATACAGATTTATACAGTGGAAAGGACACAGAGCCTCAGTTTTCAATTAAAACAGCTCAGCTTTTCATCAGTGAAAATTGAGGTCCACAGTGCCAAATAAAGTAAGGCCAGGTTCTTAGCTGGTTTAAACTGGATGAGCTCCACGTAGCTTCAGTTGATCTGCACTGAATTATACTTGCTGGATTTTGGCTGTTACATGACTTCCCTTCTCTAAGCAAGACAGACATACAGCAGGCTTGCAAGTGATGTGTCTAAAGAGACACGTTGCTATTCTGCACCTGTTCAGTCCTACATTCACAGTTCCTGCAGATGCGAGTAGGATCCTGCTCATATCCAGATTTATCGGGTTGTTTTTCTCCTTTGGAGTCTGCATTTATGTTTATGGCTTGCTGGTGGAGCATTTGCACTAACGGACAGGGGATTTTTATCTGTTTYTTTATTCTGGCATGCTGTAAACTAAAATTTTAACACCCAGTAAACAAAACTGAGAGGCAGTTTGTTCTCAGTATAATATTTTTGTGACAAGAGAGTGGGAAGTAAATGGCATCTACAAGCACCATGTTCTTCCCTTGGTGCTCCCAGTAATTTTAGCACTGCAGTTATGTAGCTGGGGAGGAAAGTTACAGAGACYCATTGGGATAGGAAAAATTTGAATGAAAACCCCCAATGAAATAGTTGCTGGTGATCTTGTCATGCTTCCACATTTAGGTTCCTCTAACACTGAGCCGAATCATGAAGAAAYGCTGAGAGCATTAATCACACTGATGTATACTTTTCAGCTATCTTTTGGCAGCCTTTTGAAAGTCACAGCCAAAAATACTGAAAACGCTCTAGGCTTAATGGGATTTGAGTTAAGAAAAAGGATAGCATAGAAAGAAAAAGACTGATAACAACGAGCTGTGTTATGGCTGTACTTACTGAGGTCCCAACATAGGCAAGATAACAAAAGGATGGTTCATCCGAGTTAAAGGTGCACCTGATCTAAAGAGGAATCGTCCATTGTACTCTGAAAAGTGAYGTAGGTTTTGAGGGACTTTTCTCCCTTACTGGAATATGAATGAACAAACCTTTGTCGYTTCAACCACGGCACAAGAGGAGGAAGCGTCCCCAGAGATAGATCCCTGGCAGAGTAGTAACGCCTAAGGGTTACCGCAGAAGCACTGGTGTCTTGGGGCAAGCCCAAGGCTGTTTTAAAACCTACTGAGGGCTTAAACATCCCCAAGTCCACTCTTCCCCCTGCCTTCCCCTCTGGGCTGGGTGCTCCAGGGCAGTGGGGAATCCCTGACCAGACCCACAGAGCCAGAGACACTGGTCCAGCTCAAAGATGTCCGATCTCCTTTCCCAGGCACGGAGGTTTGTGCACTTGGGCAGTATCATCCTTAATACAAGTCATCAGGGCGGCACRTGGGCCATAAGCAAAGGGCCAGCCGATCACAAGAGACGCTCAGTGACTTGTAAGGGCAAGCAGCAATCAGCATCTCCCAGACTCAGAACACCTCCTAGTATTTTAAGCTTAATAGCCCAAACCTTACACTTGAATCAGCAGTTTGTTTTAGGATACAGACCATAAAAGCTTAAATAGAGATCAGCAAGTAAATCAAATTTTTTTCCCACCTCTGCCTACTATTTTAGTGTTTTATGTGGCTTCTGCCAGTTGTTCTCATGAAGACATTAAAAGACTGAAAGTTGAGAAAAGCATAGGAGTAGCTGGCTGCAGTAATAAAATGCATTTCTTCACTGATTTTACAGGCTGTTGTAAAGCTGTCCCCATGTGACTGTATTTACTCACTTCCAAGTCACATTTTTCTCTATCACTGAACAGGACTGGCCAGAAATAAAACCTTTACTAAGCTGTTGTTCCTTCCTCCACTTGATGCAAAAGCATTGACTCTTCTGCACCCAGAATTCAAACTCCTAGTGATGTTTGGACACTTTGTATGTCTATCACTTCTGAAGTTTACTGCATGCTGTAGGGTTATTTTACACCCGTTATTAGGCATAGGGTATAATGGCCTGGGTTTAAGGTACCTGGATAAAAACGTGAAAGCAGAGGCTGTAAATCCAAGCAATGCTGTACCTATTGAATCCTCATATCAAAATTCTTCCTGCAGTTGCAGAATCCAGTTTGCACTGATTAATTTGTTGCTGAAATCCCCAAATGGATTCTGAGCATCCCAGCAAAGTTACAATGATAACACCGTGCTCTTACTRATCTCAACTCTAGTGTTATTGCCATTGACTGGAGCTGAGATATAGAAAAGTTAAGTAATTTCTATGGCACTACATGAAGTTAATGGTAGGGTCAGGAGTAAGACTCTGGCTATTTGCCTTCAAAGCCAGTGCTCCATTTTATAGCCTAAAGGCACCATTGAAAAGAGTAAGCCAAGGAGCTGAAGGCCATCGGCGGAGCTGTCTCTGTTCCCTCAGTTCTTGGTGTACCCGAGCTGGAGGAAATGCACAGCTGCCACTAAATTATCTCAGCTAACTGGGATCATTAGAGTGATTCTGGTTTACTGCAGCTGGAAATCAGCATTTACAGTGGGAAAGCAAATACTCCAATGCAAATATTCCCATGTCCTGAGCTCTTAATGTCCTTCTTTTCAAAAACATACTTTAATCCCATTGTATAGAGGCTTGCAGAGGCGTTTGAGGATCACCCAGGAGCAGCATGTTGTTGGGCAGACCAATGGGTTTCATCTCAGGGCTGGAACTTGTGAACGAGTTAGTGGTGCTCTTGGGGACAAACTGGACTTCAGGGCAAGGTGCTTCACTTTTCTCCCTTCATCTCTCCATCTTTAAAATAGGGACAGTCATGTAAAAGAGTTTGTGTGTAGAAGGCAAACAGGTAGCAGAAACTGAGTGCGTGTGTGAAAGTGTGACTAGTCTTGCTTCAGCCTTATCTGTTGTAGAAGTTGAAACCTGTGGGAACTGCTGTGTCCGCAACTGGTCAGGACACCTTGTACTGCAAATAGCTGTGTGTTGCTCTCAATGCCCTTTTCTCGCCTGGGTGCTAAATCCTTTCAGGGCTGCACTGGTTTTCCTAACATGGTACTGGCACATTGTAGACTACCATGGCCCAAATTAGCAAGGTAGGGGCATTCCTCAGGTCTCTTGGAGCCTCTTGATTTCTCCTCCCTGCCTATGATCTGTTACTGTACCTTGTGTCTCTCTTTTAGGTGACTATGCCTTGATGTGAGAGGACAGAGACCGGTGGGGCACTGAGGGGGATGGAGGGCAGTGTCATGGGTCTAGATTATGTTCAAGAGGTAAACAGCAGGGCTGTAGGAATCCCAATAAACTGGAATTGCTGGGAATGTACCTTCAAATCCTAACTCGGAGCTTAGTTTTTGCTGGCTTGAGTTTGAACAGGGGCTTGGGGGCTTCGCTCTTTGTTATCTGCCCGAGTTGAAGACTGGAATACCCCTCGGCCCCCAGGATCCCTCTCCATTGCCCCTCAGGCATGGAGCAAGGGGAGAGGGACGGGTTTTGTTTCAGAAGCCGGCAACTCTGCCATCCCAAGAGGAGACGTGTGGGAGCCATGAGCAGGCCGGCGGGCCCCAAGGCACTGCTGTGTGTGGTCCAGCTGCGGGGCTGCTCAGTGCCATAGGGCTGCCGGGGCTCAGGCGGCAGCATTGCTGCCTACACCTGCTCTCCTGACACCTTACACCTGCTCTCCTGACACCTTACACCTCTCCTGACACCTTACACCTTACCTAACACCTTGCCTTTCTGAGGCGGGTCCTGTGCCAAGGGTGGGACTAGTTACCTTGTATTTACAAGCCAAAATATAAAATAAGGAAAAACTATAGTTGGGAAAACTGAAAGGATCCCCAACCCCAACCTGTCTCCCAAACCCAAACTGCCCCCCACCCCCGCTAACCTGCCTGAACCTCCCTCAAACCCCCCGCGCCCCGGCTCCTGCTCTCGCCGCTCCCAGCTCCGGGCCGGGTTTTCCGCGGTGCTGCCGCCCGGGGCAGGCACGGCCCCGTCCAGCCCCGCCCCCGGCCCCGCCCCCGAGGGGATAACCCCGCCTCCGRGGCATAGCCCCGCCCCGGCCGGCCGCCCCACGCCGCCGAGGGCAGGTAAGGGCCGCCGGGGGCTCCGTTGGTCCCGGCTTCCGTGGGGGGCGGGAGTGCAGCAGAGGCGGCGGCGCTCGGTGTGTCGCGGGTTCGGCCGCGGGACAGTGCCCCGGGACAGTGCCCCCCGGCACCTCGCGGTGGCGCGGCCCCGGGTACCGGTGCCTGTCGGCGGCGCCGGCCAGACCTCTCCCGCCGTCCGCGGCGGCAGGCGAGAAGATCACGGCTGAGGTACCACCTCCCGCCGCGGTGGCCGCGCTCCAGCGGCGTGGGGAGCCGCCGGGGTGGTGGCAAAGCGAGCAGCCGCCGGGGCCGGCTGTGCCCCGGGTGCCCACGGTTCCCCGGGCCGGTCSGGGTCCCCAGGGTTCCCCAGGTGCGGGGCACGGGCCTGCCGTCGGTGGCACGTGCACGGCCTTGCGCCGGGCACGCGTGGTCCTGCAGCAGCGGCGGCGTGGGGCCGCGCCGAGGCGGGCGGGAGCGTTAGGTTTGAGAGCTGCCAGGAGAGGCGCGGGCAGGGCCCGCGGGGCGGGCCTCGCCGCCTCGACGCTTGCTGCGGGGSAATGGCAGCGCTGGCAGGGAACATCGCCCCAGGCGCGAGCAGGCGGTAGCCGTACCCCTCGGTGCGAGGAAAGCATCTCGCACAGCGGCCCTGCGGCCTCGGCCAGGCCGGCGGTGTGCAGCGAGCGGGAGGTGTCCGTCCGTTTCGCTGCCCTTTGGGTCGGGGCCGGCCCTGTGCCGCACCGGGCTCGGCATGGGGCACCACGCTCGTGAGCCTGGTCAGGACTTTGGGCTGTTACCTGAATAAAAAGCATATTTTATCTTGCATTGGTGAATTGTGCTATCAAGGTCTTTTGCAATTAGTCATCGAGTGTTTTTGTGGCCTCTATTAAAAATAAGTGTGTGAGGCGGCTGCTGGTTTTCAGAGGAGAGATACCAGACCAAAGATGCAGCTATGTTGTAGAGAAAATAAGACATGAAAAAMTTTTTAAAAAAGAGGAGAATCCTACAAAATAAGGGATACTTCTGATGCTTTGTAGCATACTTTTTGTTATTGCTTCCCCACTTTGTGTTGTAAGTTACTTGTGAAAACCTGGAACATGAAGTGTCACTTCCCTGTGATTTCTCCTGCTGTTTTGTCTGTATTTCCGTAGCCCCCCCTCCCGGTTTTATTTACTTCCTTATTTATGCTTCATTGTTGTAAATAGTTGGCATGGCAACAAGAGCAGCATTTATTAATTTCTGCTCCCTTTGCAGCCAGCTCTCCAGTGTGATTGATGCTGTTGTATAAGCTATGGTGGTAACCTGTGGACACTGCTACTTATTTTTTTTATATCTTTCTTGGATTTCTTTGGCATAATTTTTAAATAAAATAGTTTGCAATGGAACTTACCTTCCCCAGCGACATTACAGACCATTCCGTGGCCCCTGTGTCTCTGCCCCCAGGGCAGACCACAGGGTATGGTCAGGATGGTGGAGATCTACTGTCCCACCACTGTGAAACTTCTGTGAGGGTGTCAGCAGGCAAGGATCAGTTGGTTATGAGGGCTGAACCCATCTCCTTTACCTCCCCTCCTCCCTCTCCCTCCCTGTTCCACCTTTGGCAGAGTATCTGAGAAGCTCCACGTGGGGACCCAAGTTTCTGCTCTCCTGCACAATTCTGTAATTGACTTGTTTTTTCCTCCTGAACTCATAAGTCATGTTCCTTTAATGGGCCTCCATCACTGGGAAAGAGGCAGCCCTTGCCACAGTATGGCACAACGTGGACAAAGTGTTCATTGTACAGCAGGCTCACTTTGATTGCATTTAAACCAATACTGTTATCTACACTTCAGAGATGTAGGGGAGGAGAAAGGACAATAATAGATGTTTGCAACAAAGTTGAAAGGAGTACCTAGCTGTCCTTGGGGGAGTCAACAGGCAGCAGAGCTGCATTGAGAAATAACTGCCTATTAGTGACTCGAATCAAAGTCAAATTACCTTTTTCCAAGTTAAACCTAATGGTACAGTTCATCTTGGAGGGGAGAAAACAGGTGGGATCAGGACAGCAGCTCAGCGAAACTCACCCATGGAGGATGTTGTATACTGCTGGCAACTGTTCTGGGTGGCTGCTTGAATAAGCTTGCCTCACTTCAGCAGATTCAGCCCCAGCTGTTGCCTTCTCGCAGACATGCAGCTTGCTGGGCTGAACGTAGCACTGCAAAGCAGAGCAGTCAGTAGTGTGGAGTGTCACTGGGCAGACATCTTAACCCTCTGCAGCATAATGTGCATTTTACGTGACAGTATCATCATACAGTTATGTCTGGGCAGAATTATAGTTGTCACTGCTCATCTAAAAGCTCCAAATCTTATTCAGCTTGAGCACCTAGAAATAAAACTACATTGTTCAACAGTACAGGTGATCTTGTTATTCTTATCCAAAAAGTCTGTCTTCCCCACCTCTCTGCAAGACTTGCTAGGTGTTCATGGAGCTTCACRGATGGAAGAAACACCTTGTCTGCGCAAGAAAATGGTATCAGATGATCATCTGAAACTGATTTTATTTTTAGTGATTTAATTAAATTGGTGCAATCTGCATTTGGATTTTTCACTTGAGTTAAGTAAACTTTATCTTGAGCTAAACTAAGTGACAGTCCATGTCCATATGCAGATTTGTGCTAGTTTAAGCACATCTGTTTATAGCCATGCCTGTAGTTAATTAACCTACTGTAACTTTCTCCTATAGAGAAAACCTGAGATGAGAACTGTGCCTTTGTGATGAAATTAGTGTGGCATCTGATTTATTTAATTAATTTCCTTGTGAATTCAAACTGCCCATCTCTGGTAGTATTAGCCTCCTCACGTCTGTGGATGTTGTACATCACCCTTCACTGGGAAGACTTAAATACAAGACCTTTCACCTAACTCTGAGCACTGCAGGGGACAGACAGTGGAAACAGGTGTTGGTTTTTTTTCTTATTGTAGGTAAGAAGTGCTGCCAGAGTTACCTCTTGTCCCACTCAAGTAATCTAGCTCCTAATGCACATATATGGCTCCAATAAGTGAATTAATGACAGAGTCTGTGTTTGCATTGGGAAGTTGCATTATTCCTGGAAGAAAAGCAGCCAGTTTGTTAAAATATATTCCCATGTATGAATTTGTTTTCTCATGGAACAAGATCTATGACAGAAGGTGAAGTCGCAGCTTCAGCAATGGGATTACTCTCCCTGGAGTTTCCTTTCACTGTATCTCAGGGTGACAAAACAGCTTTATTTAAAATTGTAGCATAGTGCATTTCTGTACTCGAACCAGGCGCAGCACAGACCAATACGGGCCCTCCGCACATGCTTGGAAATGAGAAGAGAGGAAGGTGGGGATCCCAAATCAGGCATGGACATGAGCTTCATTTTTCTCCCCTTTCATAATGTGGGCGCTGACCCCAGACTCTGGACGTAGCCCCTCTGTGTTTTGGCATCACAAACTAGAAATTGCAGATCAGTAGATTATTTCTTAGAAGGTTGTTTCCAAAACTTTCCTTTTCCCAGATGGGAATTATACCTTCCAAATATACCTCATTTTAAGCCATGATGAGATGCACCCAGTTGTTTTGCAGTTACCTTCATTCCATTTTTGAGTTATTTCAGAATCATTCAGGCGTGGCTGAGGCTTAAAAATAATCGTTGACCAGAAGGAAGGATCCCTCAGTATGCAAAGTTTCCTAAACAAACAGCACTGGTTTCCCGTGGGTTTTAGCACTGCGCTCTGCCTCATGCCATTGAGCTCAGCAGGCAAAGGAGTACAAAGGAATTGGGCCCCATGTATTTTTGACTTCTGAGCTCCCACCGTGTTACAAAACCTTTTTTTTTTTTTTTTTTGCGGGGGGAGAGGGGGGGATGTTCAACAAAATGGCTTCTGATTCTGAAGGCTCCTAACCAGCTCCAGATGGCTGGGCAGGTGTTGCAAGCTCAGTATTACCGGGGCATAACGAGCAGGGTCAAGAAAGCAATTTATGACATGTCACCACTGGAGGCAAACATGGAGAAATTACATTTGGAAGGAAGCAAAGTTAAGGTCAGCAAATATTTTTCAGGGTCAAAAATAAAAGCCAGAAGTTCTCAGGGGTGGTTGCTTTTTTCTTCATCTTCCAGTCCTGCAGTTTCTTTGTTTGAACTCAGCCAAAACTTATCTTCCATCTCCCTTTTTCATATTGAAAATATCCAGGTTCTGAGGATGAGTGAGTGACAAATGAGGACAGGGAGATGATTAGTCTAAATATGTAACCTTCACCTGCAGTCATCTAGCTTTAAACTGCTAATTTCTCACCTTTAGCTACCATATATTTATTTGTTGTTGCCTTTTAAAGTATAAGAGCTGAAAAGATGCTTTTAGGAGTAACCTTTGTACACATGGCATCTAAAAAGACTGCTAGCAAGACAGCTGGGTTCTTTAAAGCTGATATAATGTGACTTTTCTCCCTTGGCTGAGAGGGAAGSCTGGACACCAGGCTATTTCTCTGATGGAAATGTCAGTGCAGCAGAAACGCAGCACGACTTGCATGAGGAGCTCTAAACTGGCTCACAGCTAAGCCATGGGGATAAAGGCTTGTTACAAACTAAGAAACAGGGAATTGCAAATTCTTTTAAAACTCCGTTTTCTCGAGGATGTAAGTGCAGATTTAGCGCAAGCCTCAGCGCAAGCCTCTGCCCCCCGCCCCAAAGCCAAGTGCATTTAGTGGTGCTGCGGGAGCGCTTCCCTCTCGCCTCCACCAAAACTCCCTGCCTGCGCTGGGGCTGGACGGAGGCAGAGCGGGTCTGGCTGGGCAACACATCATAGCAAGGTCTCTGAAACGCTGACATCCTCTCTTGCAGCTGAGACACGGCCATCCTTGTTCAGTGGGATATTAGAGATTTCTCGGTGTCCAAGGCGGCTGTGCTTGTTTATTTGTGTTTGGGCAATCTGCAGAATTACAATGAACTACATCCTGCAAGATCTGCTAATAGTCCCCACCTATGAAATAAACAGAAGTCTCAAATATTTAAACTAAAGCATTGGATTATCGGTTTATTACCAGTAAAAGGCTTTATCGACCTTAAGGATTCTGAGTCACACTTCTCCTCTGATGGGATTTTTTTTTTTGGCAATGCTGGCTCTAGGAAATAATGGTTAGGACTGCGAAGCTCAGTCTTTTGTTTACCCTAGGTAGGATGGTTTGCTTAATTAAAAACGGATAAAAGGAAGTATATTGTATGTAATGCAAATTCCACCCATGCAGTTCCTTGCTAGAAGGAGATGGGTAGAGTTCAGTGTAGATGATTACTCACCTGACAGTTATATTGCATTGGGTAGAAATACATAAGGGAGAAAAATCTTTATGCATAATTTTTTACAAAAGGAAACTGAAGCCTTAACAAAACCTTCTGTAATATTGTGGGTCTCGTACCTTCTTCAGAAGCAGTGGTATTTCTGAGGCTGAGTGAAAATAAGCAGAGTTCACCCGCTTCTAATGTGGTCAGTGGAGCATTTCCTCAATTATGCATTCCCCACATGCACTGAATAGGGGAGTTTAGTTGTTTTTTTGGCTTAGCAGTGTATTGTTCTAAAATATCTCCTACTGGCTGCTTTCAAGGGGCTGGGCTGGAGACCTTATTGCTCTGATAAATTCCTGCAATTCCTATGTGCCTAAGAGCATCTCAGGGCCATTCTTGATCAATGGATGTCCTTCACTAAAGCTGCCCAGGGGGAGGAGGAGGAGGAGGAAGATTTTAATAAAACAGCTGAGATTCTCCATCGTTCTGGACATTATTGGAACGTGTAATATGAGACAATGACTGAAGCTGAGGGAAACCACCCAAGGCTGGGCTCACAATGAACTGAGCAGTATTTTTTGTTCTGGGATGCACACGGGAGTAAAAGCCATCGCTAGGGTCAGAGCTGCTGTCTTCCAGCCTGCCCCTCGGGACCTGCCAAAGCTGCCCTCGGTGGTGGATATCGGTAGGCACCAACTGCTCATTGTTGTGTCTGAGGTGCGAATGGCACATTGTGTCATGTACAGCCCTCGCCGAATAGAGAAAAATCCGTGTAAAGTCTGTGATTGGTTAGGCTTGAGTAATTTTAGCATTTGGAAATGGGTGAGACTAAACCAGCCTGGTATTGCCAGAATTTGGCCTTGACATTCCCTGTGTGTTGGTAACAGATGCATTTATACGTGGACTGCTCTGGGAGACCACAATTGCCTGCTTTGTTTGAAGTTATTCTTTATCTTACCAGCTGTCTCTCATCTGAAGGCCATTTCTATATGACTTAGTTGCTTAGGAGTTTTTTGGGTAGGAACAGTAGACCTCTATTCTCTCCTTTCACTGGGACAAGTCAGGCAAAATATTGCAGACAGTGCAACCCCAGCATTTTTAGTGTAATAGCTTTTCAGAAAACAATTATATAAAGTATATTCTCTGTTCTCCTAGCTCATAGCTGCTCTTGGTCTGCGAAGGACTAGACAGTTCATAGCTACAAGTGGCATATTGCAAATTAAGAGAAAGTGGTGCACCTTGGAAGAGCTCTCATGATGCTGTGGAGTTTCGCTTCACAATGGATAACCAAAAGGCAGGTATTTTATATATTTGATGACGTTATATATTTGATGACATCTCACTCCTGACAGTGAGAGGGGAGTTGTGAGCACAGAGAGGGAGAAAGAGAGCTAGTGGTGTGGCTGCGGCCACAGATAGAATATACCTGGGTGGGAATGTCTGCTCTTCAGCCATGTGTCTTTTCAGCGGGACAGCCCTCGGCTGCCTTAGGAGCACCTGAATTTCAGTGTGAAGGCACACTGACTGCACTCTCTGTTATCCAGCAATTTGATGCTTTAAGAGCGATGTCTGTAGGCTTGTGCAATACCGTTCCTATCTGTAGAGGGCTTGTCCGTGTGTAAAAAGGAGCACTTACGTCAGTCGAGCTGCCACAGGTCTAAGCGAGACTCACACACCTGGCTCCCTTCTGCCGCGGCAGCCCCATCGGCTCGCGGCTTCCCAGCCGGGACTGCTGTTTCTCTCCGTGACTGCAGCTGGTGCGGGCTGCAACCAACGGCAAGCTCCTGCGCTGGGTAGAAACTGGGATTGCATCGCTCCCTTTCCGTCTGCAACCGCAGCACCGGACTCAGGGCAGGGAGACACAGTCCAACCCCCATGGACAGGAGGTTTTATGCTGGTTTTCAGCCCATCCCTCCCAAAGAGAAAGACCATCCTAAAGGTTGCTTTTTATTTCTTCTCTGCTGGTAAAGGAGGTCAGTCAAATGTCATAATGTTATGCCTATGAGCATTATAATGGCTGTCAGTGTTTTGCCTGTAAAATAGTGATGGCAGTACCTCTGCGTATTTCATGGTACTGATAGCAGAAGAAATAAGATGGGAGGAAGAGTGGGGCTGGATCCTCCAGCATGAGACAGGGAGAGGCACAAGGCTGATCACAGACTCTGTACAGGTATGGCAGTTTTGGCACTAAGTCTTTCTGGTACTGTTAACTACAGCATGTATTGGGAACTGCAGTATGACTGTGGGTGCCAGGGCCACATCCATCATTCTTAATACAATGCTACTCTTGGTTTTGACCTGCTCTACAAGAGCTGTCTTGACTAATAAGGGTATTGGGAAGTGTTCACACATTGTAAAGCAAAAGGAGGTTATTTCCTTACATTGTGACAGGGTATGTGATAAAGACGTATGGACAGAGGCAAGCAGCCTTTCCAGCTTGCCGCTATTTTCATCTGGCTACGAATAGCCTGGTGAGATCAGTATTATCTGTTCCAGGTTTTGTTATGTTTTGGGTAGGGATGTTTTCATATCTTTATTACATGGACCTATGTGCAGCTCTAGGTCTCAAAGAGTGAGGTGGGTCTGGATGGTCCTACGCTGACCTGGGTGATGAAATATGTGTTAAATACTGTCATCATTTGTGGGTCCTGACTACCRAATTGGCAGGTTAAAGTTCCTTTAGGAACTTCCTTTGCATGCAATGCAGCGTCTAGTTGATGAAATCTGCTTGGCCCATGGTGTATATTACTAATCTGTGCACATCCCAGCGCTGAGGAAGACGTGCAGCATTGGGAAGGAAAGGTGCATGCTGAGAAATCAGAACCGAGACTGGAGTGCCCTGCAGATGGTCTGTAGATAATTCGTGTCTGTAGGCAGATGACAGCAAGAGCACTGAGCTGGTACTGTGCATCTGAGCAGTTTGTGCTCGGGTTAGTTATGAAGAGCATTAACATAGTTCTGTTTTGAGGTGGAGCTGACTTAAACCTCGCAGAAATAAAACGAAAATGCAGCASAAAGAAGGTGGCAGCCCCTTCAGCATCTGCCTTTCCAAAAAGGGCTATGTTTCATGCTTGCTAGGCTAAGCAAGCATTTGATTTTCACCTGGTAAAACTATTTGAAGGAGAGTTACTTAAAAAAACCAAGCAACTCTCCAAACAACACCCTTCTCCACTGTAATAAAAAGAAAAAACTTGAAGAGAGAAAATATATTAATTCAGGCGAGAGGTCTGTAACATAACTTCTTTCGTAAATAGCTCTTACTGCTGCAGAAACCCTGCATGGGATTAGTCAAACTATTTATTTTGGAAAGCACTCCAGACCTACACCTTCTTGAGCTTTTCCTTGAGGATGCAGCTGCGTGCCCATGACCTGCGCAGCCAGCAGGCTCCGAGTGAGAGGAGGCAGGACCGTCGGCGCAGGTAATTCAGTTGGTTTTGATCACATGTGTGGGGACACGCTGCAGAGCGCCGAGGAGCGAGGAAATGAGCATTGTCCAGGCTGGGGGCTGTCCGAACGCACTTTCACTCGGTGTGCCCCAACGCAGGTATGCTCCCTGCGAGAGGATGTTGCGTGCTGCTGAAGAAAGGTTGGTGTTTATTTGCCCCTTCACTTCAGGGGTTGGATATTGGGTTGGTGCTAAGGGAATGCATGTCATACTGCTGCTTGGTGCTATGCTGAAGGGGRAAAGGGGCAGTTTTGGACAGATCACGAATTTCCATGTCTTGGCTGGTGTAAAGGGGAGTCTCCCTGGTCCCATGCCAAGCACCTGGCCTTTCCGTGGCTGTCAGCTCCAAAACATGTGGGACTGCTGTTCTCCTTGAGTGGCACTGCTCTTTGCTGGTACGCAGTCCAAGCAGCTGACAAAGGGAAGGTTTATTCCTTTTGTTAGTATCCCTCTTAGCTTTTCTGCAGATGATCAGAGCTCTCCTCTCTCCAAGGGATTGGCAGAGCCGTTAGCTGTGCGCCATGTGAAGGCCGGCATTGCCTGTCTCCCTCAGACCTGCAGCCAGGCACGGCTTACACCACCTCTCCTGGCACTGCAAAACCAGTCTCGCAGGTGAAGGTACCGGGGGTTGCAGCTTTTGGGAAGAGCCTTTTTGCACCTAAATACTGCTAAGCAGTTCTGTAGTAAGCTAGATGTGGGGCAGAGAAGGGTGTGAGGAATGATCAAAGCTCCCTAAATAACACCTGGAATGAGCAAACAACAAACTACTTTCCTCTGGAAGAGAAACTGTGGCTGTGACACAGGTCTGCAAAATGAGCAACATGGAGTAGGTGAATGCAGAGTAATCCCTACTGGGTTTTCTAATAAAACGCTTGGGGATATCAAATGAAGCAAACAAGTGGTGGCTCAAAACAAAACAAGGGCAGATACTTTTGCATTTAAAGTGTAGTGAGGCTGCGGGACTGTGGGGCTTTGAGGATATTGCAAATGCTTAAAATTAATGTGAGTTCAGAAAGTAATTAGAAAAATCTGTGAAATGCAGAGACATCGCTCCTGCTTCTGCACCTTGCAGCAAGCTGGAGTGCAGGACGGCTCGCTGTACTTTCTCTAGCCATGTGCTGTTAGCCCTTGTTGAAGATAAACTAGTGTGTTACAGGGACCTTCAGTCTAGCCATGTATGGTCTTTCCTGTATTTTTAAACTGGACACTGAAAATCTGTTGGGAGACAAGATGCATACATCGCAGTATGCTGTTTTAACAGAACAGGCCTCACTTCTCCGCCCGTGCTTGGACRTTGGGTTTGACAAGCTGCACCGCAGCGTAACACACCCTCACCTCACGGATATTCTCTGGTGACCAGAGCATTTGCTGCTTCTTGGGGTGGCTGCCACAAGAGATCAAAAGCTATCACAGTAAGAGATGCATCCAGTTATGCCACATGATAGGTCATGCTTCTGCTTGTCTCCACACCCCCTCCGCACCCAGCATTTGTCAACACGGCTGGGCGTGCGAGTCGATCTCTGTGATGTTCTCTTCCCCAGAAAAGCAGTTAGAGGGAAGAAAGTCCTCTGAATGTCCAGTGTGCTCCTCTGCTCAGACTTATGGTCTTTCCTGTAGCCCTGATAATCCGTTTTGCCCATCTGCTTTGCCGTGCAAGTGGCAGGACCCGGCAGGGCTGCTCCCCCGGCGCTGGGGCATCCTGGTGCTGCAGCGCCTGAGGGCAACCTGGGTTTGCTCTGCACGGTTTGCACCAGTCTTTAAGCAGATGCTGCTAATCCAGACACAAACAATTCACTCTTTCATGACTCTCCATTTTGCTCCTGTTGCCAGAGAGCAATCCTGACCTAGAAGGGGTGTCCCACCAGCGGGGTGGAGGGAGAGTGCAACTGCCTTTTTTCGTGTCACAGTTTGTCCAAAACCAATTTGGATTATGTGCAATCTAACAAAGCAAATCAAAGCTGTGCGGTGGTGCTTAAGGAGTGTAAGCGTGAGCTCTAGGATTAAGCAATTGGGGGGAGCGGGCGAAGGTTAGGTACAGCACAGTGTGCCAGCCTGATAAGACACTGTACATGTCAGTTGATTTTTATCCTTAGCCTATTGTGCTTGCAGACCCAAGTAAACAAATAACACACTCCCCCTTATCGCTGTGTACCTGGGTGGTTAATGGTGGGGTTCTCCCGTTTCAAGCCTCTGCAGCGGCCGAGACGYGCCAGCGTGGTGCACCCGTCAGAGGCTGCAATGGCTCGTCGCAGCAGGGACGGCCCGTGGCCCTGGCCCGTATGGAGATCATTTCCCAGCCTTGTTTACTCCTGCAGGCCTGGGTCAACAGCTTTGCAGCTCCTGAGGCTGCCAGCAAAGCCTCCAGGTGGAGCGGTCTCCCGGATCAGCTCACTTTCCCACAGCGAGTGCATTAAGTGGTTTGATTTTTAACTACTAAAAACAAAAGAAGGAGTTGGCTGTTTGGTTTCTGTTAACCTTTTCCTTCTAATGTCACTATTCCAGTAAGGTAAGACATTCTCAGGAAAAAAAAGGCTATTTACAAAGAAGTAGCCTTTATTCTTTTTCCAATTGACTACCATACTAACGAATAAATATGAGTCTTTGCTGAAAATGTTTTCTGAAGTACTTTCAGCCCACATGTCATGGGTTTGTTAAAAATAAATAGAAGTTCTAGAGAAGCAAATACTGTGAAAAGTGTGTCCCTAGATAATTTTTTAAAAATAAAATCTGTCCCAGAAATTTCTGTAAATGTCTTCATAGAAGTAGGATTGTACCTGAGAGCTAGAGAGAGTAGATGGTTGGAACAAAGCGTGAAAGAGCTGTACCAAGCTGGATGAAATGTAGGTTTAAACAGTAGAGATTGATCAGGGCTTTTTATTACTGTTTCCTGTTTTAACTATTTAGAGTGGTATCGATAGTTTCTCAGATGATAAAGGCTATAATTGTAGTGTGACAAGCACAGCCATACTTGCCTCAGAGAAATAAGCATTAAGGTCAGATGCCTGTTCTTTCTTCTAACATGTTGTTACACCATTACAAAAAAGGCAAACATTTGGGAATGTATCATCCATAAAATAATGTAAATCTGTGAAATTATGTCAAATGAGCAAAGTTCAGCTGAAATGCTTATGCTCGACTTTGGATATGCCAGTTGAAGGAAGAGGTGCACCATGTGGAGGCAGTCCAAAGAAGAGTGACTAAAATGATGAAGACCCCAGCTCTGAGGAACCTGAAGGGGCTGGGGTTGGTTAATGTGGAGGCTGAAGTGTAAAAACCCTGTGAGGATGGCTGCCAAGGGAGCCTGCCCGTGGTGGATAGCATGGGCTGACGTCTACCAGGGAGATCTGGGGTAGGCAATAGGCAGAAGTTGCTTGCTGCCAGTTAGCTAAGCACTGAAAYAGGTGGCCCCGGGAGGGCTGCGGTTGCCATCCTCAAAGGGGCAGATTAGACAGACAGAGAGTAGGGATGATACAGGCCTTGAGGTTAGGGAATGGGCCTGATGACCTTCAGATCATGTTTGCCATGAAAGCTCGGATTTATTAATTTTTAATGACCTGACTCCCAAGGCTGTGGCTTTGGAAGAAAAAGCCAGGTATGATGAAACCCACAGTCACCTGACGGGCTTGGAAACAGTGAAAGAATCCCACCTGGTGAGCTAGAAACTGCCTACATGGACACGAGCAGAACTTCTGCTCCCTTGGAGGTGTGCCTTATTGCCCTCAAGTTGGCCAGGAGAGAGGAAAAGGAATAAAGTAGCAAAGCAACACATGATTTACTCTTCYTCCACGCCCTGCAGCCTCTGGCCATTTTTGGTGTCTGTTGAAGCACTGAGTGATCTGCACCCAAACTGTTTGAATAGCAAATATCAGTGCAGCATAAAGCAAAGTGCACACATATTAGAAAATGAGCAGCCTCTGGTATTTTAAAGCATAATATGCAGCAATAACACTTGCAGGTTGCTGTTCTGTCATTTTCCGATTGCTTTACAAAGGCTGGCTGCTTATCCTCCGTCTCATTTAGGGCAGGAAGAAGTAAGGAAAAGAAGAATGGCAGTAAAAAGCAAGCAAGCAATTTGGTAATTTATATGCATATTTTGCTTGTAGCATGCTGAGTCAACTGTTTACCTGTTAGTAGGAAAGCGGCTAAAATAAACTATTGTCTTGGTTAGGTTAATACTGCGTGAGGAGCTGTAGGATGGGGAGGAAAGTAGGGCAGCTTGTTTTGGAACTTGTACTGAAGAACAAATAAAAACCCCCAATGTACACATTCGGTTACCATATGTCGTGCTTATCATAAAAAGCATCTCGGTGTTATTTCTTTGCAGGAATGCTTGAACTCCACGGAGGCAGACTTCCCCGCTGAAGAAAGCGCATGCCAGAGGTGCTGGGGTTGCTGTTGGTGAGACGAGCTTTTGTGCTTGTTGAGGCAGCTAAGGCGGGCGGCGAGCTTGCTCCTTCCTGTGCTTGCCTGTTTGATTGACGTTGGCTTCCAAATCGCTGCGACTGTGCCTGAAGAAAAGCGAAAGAGCATAATTTTGCTGAGAGAATTCTCCTGGCAGGGGAAGGCATGCAGTGCAGAGAAACGAGCCAGCGAAGAGCCTGGAAGTGCAAGTCCAGGTGCTAACGCAACTTCCACCCAAGCCATGCTGTTGTGAAGTCCTTTTCCTCCAGCCGCGTCTTGCTCAGCGCACCGGGACGGGCTGCACAGGGGCTGCCGATGGCATTGCGGCAGTCTGGGCTGGATTAGTTCCTGGTGTGTCATTGCTTCAGCTGTCTGAAGAACTGAAGAAAATTGCAGGGAAGATGTTGGACTTGAGCTTCCTGACTGAGGAGGAGTATGAGAAGCTGATGAAGGTTCTGCAGAGAGATGCAGAGCTGAAGAAGAAAGATGGGGATCGCATCAGGTGAGAGAGCATGCAATAACAGCAGGACGTGAGCTTCCCCTCGGGGGATTTTTTCACTTCTTCTAGACATGAGTGAGTGTGTGTGTGTGTGTGTGTGCAACAAGGAGAGATGCAGGCTGCAGCAGTGCTGTCCCTTCTTGCTCAGATCCTGATGGATCTTTTCATTGCACCTCCTGCTTTCTCAGTCATCCTGCTGTCGCTGCTGTCCTCTCTCTGCAGAATTGCAGGGCTGGACTCTCCTTTTGAGTTAATCAGCAGCCGTCAGAGMCGCCAAAGGCAATAATCCCTTTCCTGCTCTGGGGAGGAAGATGCTGATTTCTTGGTGTCAGAGGTCCGAGCAGGGGAGTAGCTGCTACCTTGTTTTCCTCACTCGGTAGCACGGAAATCCCACAGAGTGTTTTAAAATGAGACTTTACATCCCCATCTCTGCTTTGTGTCCCTCCGGTGCTCTTTGAGCTAGGTGTGTGTGCAGCATCCATCGTGCAGGCAGAGAGGGGCAGGGAGGCTACATGATCTGACAGAGGTTTGTGGGGAGCCGTTTTAGAGCCAGATATCGCTCTCAGTTCAGCTCACTTGCCACTGGCCATCCTGGAGCTCAGGTCTGGTTGATTGGGATTGCTTGTTGCTGCTGTCACTTCTGAAATGCCAGCCATTAGACCATCTGGGTTGACAGTAGGCACCAGGCTCAGGAAGCTGGCACCAAACTCTCCACGGCAAGAAATGAGTAGTTCAGTGAGTGTGGGTGGCACTGTGCCAGTTTAYCCCTGTTAAGGATGCGAGTCTTCGACTTGCTGTTGAGCCAAAAAAGAGTAAGCTCYATGTAGGAGGGGTGCTCAAGGCTTGAAGGGGGAGTGGGTAGCTTTGCAGCAGGCTCCGGGGAGCGTACAAGCCCTGGCCTCGGCTCGGGGGTGAGAGCTGGGGAGACTGAGAACTGGTGGTGGCATGCAAGYGGATTGGGCTTGAGGTGTATGTGTCTGCATGCTCTTGTATCTCCCCTGAATTGGAAAAAGGTTTCAAAAAGGCTTTCTCTTTTCTTTTCTTTTCTGTTTCTGAAATGCAGTAAGATTTCTGCTCTGCAGTGGAGGTTTGGGAAAAAGTGTGTGTGGATTATTTCAGTTTTGTTTCACTTCTCTTTGGAAGCTGTTGCACAGAAGGCTTTCATTTGGGAGCGGAGTGAGTTAGATCCTGACTGGGGTGGTGCCAAGCGCCCCTCGCTGTCAGTATGGCTATATGCAGAAGGACCTTTGGTGCAAGTGTGGACATGTTTGGCTCCAACACAACCTGCCTGCTGGGGGAAATGAAGTCAATGGCATTACACTRATCTGGTGTCAACAAAATAAAAAGATGTTCCTAGACCTCCTCTGGCCCAGCACCTCGAGACCCTCTCAGGGGCAGATGCAGCCCTGATCTAGATGGGGGCTGTGCAACTCCCTGGCTGTCAGGGCTGCTGCCCCCCCCCAGCACTGCCTGCAGAGGCTTGAGCCCGGTTATCCCATACCTGCTCCCTTCTGGCCTTTAGGCAGCCAAATGTGACCCTTCAAGGCTCCACAGTTATCTGGGGTTTTGCCCCTTCTTCCTGCTGAGAACTGGACTGAGGTGGGAGTTTCCTCTGGCCTCTCAGGTCTCAYGGGGACCCTGAATTGTGGTGAGCTGTGGGAGGCAGTGCCAGCTGAAAGGCAGCTAATTCAGCAAGCTGTGGTGTAAAAACTAAATAACCGGAGGAGGGTTGAAAGTACAGGCTAGCAAACAGAGCACTGAGGGGTTTAGGTGCCAAAAACCASCCCTGGGTGTGCCCGAGTGAGTTACAGTAGGAGAAGCTGTGCTCAGGAAGGAGAGCTAACTGTTCCAGTGCCAAAATTGGCATGGCAGGAGGAGCAGGGAGAGGAGCAGTGTCCGGGGAGAATGCTGCAGGGACAGGCTGCTCCCCTAAATAACATGATTTATTTCCATGGTTTGCATCAGATTTGATCCAAAAGGCTTTGCTGCYCATAAAGAGATTAACAGATAAATAAAACTGAGAAGTGCAAGATCTGCAAACAACCCCACCCCTTCCCAAACCCTCAGGGCTGCAAAGCAAATGGATGAATCTCCTTGCTAGGTGACTCTGATTTGGATTTGTAAAATGTGGAAGATGTGAAGGCCTGTGTTTACAATGTGCTGT
The DNA here is from genome assembly GCA_030449065.1 of Oceanodroma leucorhoa. Taxonomy (NCBI): domain Eukaryota; kingdom Metazoa; phylum Chordata; class Aves; order Procellariiformes; genus Oceanodroma; species Oceanodroma leucorhoa. The sequence continues at coordinate 15,282,212 of JASVER010000011.1, forward strand.
TCCCATTTCAGATAAAGAATAAATTAGCTTTTGTTTTAATRCTGGTTTGGCCCTTGTGATTGCAGAGAATAATCTCTGGATCCTTCGTAGTATYAGACAGATGAACCGTACGGACAATTGTTACGAAGGTAGTTCAGGGGAAGTCGAAACTTTGGAGATCTTTTTGGTGTGCAATGTTCTCATTGACTTTCAGGCGGATACAAGGCTCCATCAAGGATGAAAAGAAGAAGAAGTTTGTGACAGGTGAATGGTTTTCGGAAGTGAAGGCAAAACGGTTTCAGGAAGACTTAGAGGGGCCAGATCTGCTTCGGGCATCGATTAGAAGGAAAAAAGGCAAACGAGAAAGTAAGTATGTTAGTGTGCATCTCAAGAAAACAAATTGATGGACCATAAAAAAATGGTCAAGTATGGGGGTCTCCCTGTACTGGGAGCCTGTTGGGGACCAGCCTTTGTGTTGGGATAAGGGGATTCTCAGCTAAGCTTTCAGTACTAGAAAAAAGTACCTGGTTATCAAAATCAGGGCCCAAAGAAAAAATTACAGTGTGGCAGAGGACTAAGGCAAAAGCTGTTTACCAGCTACGTGCAGTAAATGCCTTTTCATCACTTCAGCTTCTTTCTTCCAAAATGTCTGTGTGTCAGAGGTCGCTGGTATAATTTCTTGTCGTAGAAGCTACAAGGGAAAGGGGTGATGTAGGACAATTTCTGGCATCAAGCTGATATGTATGGGTCAGACATCCCCCCAATTCCTGGAGTGGTCTGACAAAAACAGCCAGACAGCTGCTTTCGCAGGCCTCCAGGGTGGTGGGGTTTGTCACATCTCTGCAAAGGGATGGGGTGCCTCTCTTCTCCTGGCAAGTATTTGCCCACTGTCGGAGGGCAATGATGGTCCATGCCTAGCTTTTTACATGGGAATAATTCCAAGGCACAATATGGTTTTCAAAGTAAAAAGAGCTTTGGGGCCAAGTCTGAATGGTACCCAGGCTGCTGTGCCATAGCAAGGGTATGTCTGGGACCRCGTGCTAATTCAAAGCAGATGAATTGCGTGTTGTTTGACATGAAGATGAACTCTCATGGTGGCATGTAAAACTGATCAAATCAGATTTGTCAGCTCGGGGTAGAGAAGAGAAAAGGTCAGCCCTGTGTGAAACAAGCAGGACTGTGCATTGAGTCCCAATGTAACCAGCCTGGAGCTGGCACTTCGTGCTGAACATTTGTGCAAAGCAGAACTGGGATGATTCACATCCAGTCTTCAACATGAAGACAGGCCAACCGAGTCCGCAGCAGGACTGTGGGACTGCAGCCCAGTCTCACACAACCTCCTTGATTCTTTGTCAGGGTGGGTAATCACAGATACTCAGACATGGGTGGTGAGTTACTGGCTGCTGCTGCTCTGGGGAAGCCAYAGCCCTGATAGACAGCTCTAAGCAAAGTCTACCACGGCCCCTAATATAAGGACGCTATAACTGGGCTCTGTTCTTTTGCAATAAAGGCTACTCATCAATAAAGGGTTATCTTCCAGCTGTCCAAAACTCAAATGTCATCTCCACCAGTTCAGCCCTCTTTCCTGGGCCCAGCTGCCCATTCCTGCTGTGGGGTAGCAGCAATATAGATCACTCCTTTGTTTGGTGGGCCTCGTTGGCCAGCATATCTCTGTAACATTAATTTCCTGGGCTTAGTATACCCCTCTTAGCTCCACATTACTTAGACACATTCTCATAGCTAAAYGCTGGCTAGGGACTTCACTAACCGAGAGCCTCATTTTCTTTTTGCTTTTTACTTATCCTTGACAGCTCTCATAACTTAGCATAGATTCATTGGAGCCTCTGATGCAGAACTGGCCCATCRTATTTCATATGAAGTTGCTTTTATCCTTGGTATTAAGGATTCATGATGTGATTAAATTTACTATTTTATCATCCCTCCAGAATGCTAAAACATGTAAAACCTTCTCCAGCTCGATAGAGTTGTTTGGCCATTTCTGCAGATCATGTTCTGCTTTTTGGGGATGTGTGTTWGTGCTTGCACCCTCTTTGCACGAAGAGACAGATGCTTCAGCAGCCCCTCTGCTGGGGCCCAGGGCAGACAAATGCTCTGCAGCACAGCTAGTARCCAGCAATTAATTGCATTCGTCTGCCTTTTGCCTTGCCAGGGRCATCAGCACCCTTAGCTTGCAGCCCATTTCAGGAAAGCAAAATCTGAAGTACTGTTGGTTTTGGATTTAACTTTTGCTGCTGATGTGCACRTATGAGATGTGGTCTCAGGTTATCATCTAAAATAATCTCCTTATTAATATAGCAGTAATATGCAAATTACATCTTTGCATGTGCATTACTTGACTAATGCTGTTTTAAGAAGGGAGAATCAAATGTTACTAGATTACTATAGTAGTTATGTTTAGATTTAGCTCTCTCTATTTCTCTTTCAACTTTTTTCTTCCCTTTCTTTCTCTTTTTCTATTCCTAGACTTAACTTTGGTAAAGCACAAGTATAACGTGACTTTATTCCTTCCTCTTACTTTTCCCACTGCCATATTACAGAACTAGTYGAGGATCAAGATTCTGCAGCTGATATTTTCACCTTGCTGTTGCCTATTGCGTGCTCAGCTCCTGCTGTGGTTACTGTATAGATTGCCTCCCTTCACACGGGAGGGCAAGCACTTCTCTCACTGACTTGTCAGCAGGAGTATTGCACCGGTGAGAGCAGTGCTTGGCCCATCAGGGAACAAGGATGAGGCCCCTTCACAAACGGTTTGGCCGTGCAGCTCACGTTCAATCTGCAGTAGATGAGATGAAGGCCTTTGCTTGCCATCTTTRCACCTTTTTTTCTTCTCCTGGAAAGATCAGAGTTGTTCACCTTCTGTCAGCTTTCAAGGTGACAAAGGGGTGTGTGTTCATTTAGCCAAATCAATGTACCATGTTCATGACTCCAGGGCTGTTAGTCCTGATTTAAGTCTTTGATGACTGTGTTAGGGAGTGAAATGAGAAAATTCCTGCGTGGAAAAGCCCTGCTGAGATAATTGCTGGCATTCCCTTTGCATGGTAAACGGGCTGAGGGATGGAAATTCGTGCCTGCACAGGAAAATGCCCAGTGGCCTTTTCTGGAGGTTTTTAACCTTCAGAAGGGAGGGTTGCGTGGATCCCTACGGGTCTTCACAGTTGGTATTGGTTATAATAGAAAACACTAGTAATTGGCAGTAATATAAATCTATGAAATAGATAGATACCCTATATTTAAACTACAGCCTGCAGAGCAGCACAGGTGGATGAATTTGGTGATAACTTCTCCTTGAGCTTGTGTGCGAGCTAAACGTCATCTAGGAGAGAGACYGTTCTATTCACCCGCCAAGGCAAGTCAGCCCCGATGGCACGGTTAGCCGTGCTTTCCCCAAGCGTTGTCTTCTTTGTAGAGTGATAGGAAATGAATAAAGCAGCTAAAGTGTTAGAGCAGGAGTGGCTGTATACATATGTATATCAATATATGTATGGACAAGTTAAACTGGTCAGGCCACTACTAATTTCTGTTGGAATTTGCTTCTTATTCTGTCTCATCCTAAAGTTAGCAAGGGCATTTTGCTTGTCTTGATGGATTATAATGTACTAATAACCTGTTTGTGGTTATAGAAGCCAGGTATAGCTGTGTCAGTGGCTATTTTGAAGGGCAGTGATTTGGAGGGGAGGAAGCGAACACCGCCTGCTGCCTCTGCCAGCTGGGAGGGGGGAGCTCTGACTGAGAGGGAAGTGTCAGTGGAAAGCAAACATGACGCAATGCCTTTGGAAGTGGAAGTGAGGTGAGAAATGAATGCAGTCGGTTGTCAAGGTCTTTTCAACCATGACAGGCAGAGGGAGAACATGGGAGCTCTGTGTTTAGTTCCTCTACTTCCAGAGCAGCTACCTGCTGGCATCTCCCTCCCTTGGGTCTGGGGCAGAAGAGGAGGACGTGGCTCACTGTATAAATAAACGCTCCTTAGCCTGCGTTCCCATGCTTGCACATGACGTGGCCTGCATGTGCCACCAGCCATGCCACAGCTTGTCTCTCCCGAAACGATGCTTTTTGCACATCAACATTTGCATGGACAAAACGCAGTCCCTCTCTCAGAAACGTGCTCTCTAAAACTGGCTCGTTCTTACACAACCAGACTCCTGCCCTCCAGCAGGAGAGACTCCCCGACTTCCCACTGCTGCGGAAACCACGGGGCCACCCAGCTGCCATCTCATGTGTGTGCCAGACGCGTGGTCCTAACGCAGACAGCCCCAAGCAACGCCTGCTGTGGTCCCCTGCACCGCAGGGCCAGGCGCTGGGCGGGGAGGAAGAGTTGGGACTGCAGCATTTTTCTCCATGGGGATGCACAGGCACGGGGAAATGAAGCTCCATCTTGGGATTTCCCTGTTATCCGCAGGCTGGCTGTGCTGATGCTGGATGGCACTGCATGGGCAGCACCAGTGTGACATTGATATCACAGCCCGTCTGTAGGACTGATCTGCTCTTGGGCTTASTGCAGTTTTCTAACCAGATAACAAGCAAGGCTATATTACTTAATGTCACATCTGAATCCTTTGAGCCTCTGATTCTGTTGTAGTGTGTAATGAAATATATCCTAGAGAGATTTGGCAGTTTTTATAACAGGTAGATTTACGCTTTAAAATAGACCTAGCTGCATGCGAATAAATATGTGCAGATCTTGTTGACCAGACTAAGCTTAGTTTTTCATTGCTGTTTGAGAGTTTAATCCTTTTGGTTTTGCAGTAGCAAGAAAGCCTGTTTGCCAGCAAAATGTCTAATACAACTTTATACCCTGGCAGGCTGCTGTAAAGGTTACCGTCTTCTATTGTTTTTTCTTTAGGGTCTTCGAGAGCTTAGAAGACATAACTGAGCCTTGTGCCAGTAAAAATAACAGGGATCTCCTCATTAACTGTATTGGCCTCCTCCTTTGTTTGCCAAGATCGGATGACTTTGAGTCAAAACAGGAAATGGCTGAATTTAAATCCTGGATCGGATTAACTTTATTGACAGCTGCAGCAGTGTCCTGCGAAGGTTTCCAGTGATGCAGCAGCTCCTGGCGTGAGTCAGGCGTTGGGCAGCTCGCTTTGGCCGCTCGGACCCATGGGGTCTGGAGGTGCCTTTGCTGCGTGGGGAGCACGGGCGACACTGCCCCAGGGCCTCCCCCGTCTGCGGGGGCAGCAGGCAGAGCCCCCCGTTAGCCATCTCCTGTTAAATCCGCAGGGTTTGTGCTGTGGGACTCATTTAACAAGCCTTTTTTTTCCCCAAATAAAACACACCGACCCTTACAAGTTTAAATAAATGTCATTTCTCAGTTGTCTCTGTTATATTACAGATGAAGTCAACGAGCACATCCGAACAGGTCTGGAAAGCAAAGCTGCTCCGAGTCCTGCCTTCCCTGAGCACGCTGCTGGCGCAGGAGAGGAGAGGTAACCGCTGCTGCTCGTGCAGTGCTCTGGCTACTGCTCTTACTTCTAATGAAAACTGATTGCTACCTGTTAAATCCTGGTCTTTAACTGAGTTTCCAAGACTGTATAAGTAATAGGTTATATAGGATATTTTTAAAATCCTTTTTCCAGGAATTGTCYGAGTATCAATCCTCCCCTAATAACTGAGTGCTAATGTGCTTATCCCAGAAAGGTCTTTTCCTGCATGATTTGATAAGGGGTCAGTAAAATGGAAGCTGTCTCTAATGTCAGGATATTCTGGTTTGTTTTTCAAAGTAATTATGGTTTTATTTGTTTAATTTTTGCCATGGAGCAACACTAACAAAATGAACTGTTGGAGGAAACTGCTCATTTCCTGCTGGTGCCAACGTTTGTGTCCAGTGCTCAGCATTCTCCATCAAGGCTTGGTAGGATTTCACGTTGTGCTGACTGAGCAGAAACACCCATTAAAAGCACTCCAACAAGCAAATCAGTGACCTCACTCAATATTCGTTGACTATGGAGAAGCCATTAAAATATTCACCTATTCATTTATTGTTGCTCCCATCTCATTCGCATTTTTTTGTCAGCAGAATGAGGAATCATTCTTCACAGGTGGCAATTGCTCCAGTTAAATATTAAATATGGGCCTTGACACTTCCAGACTTCTTGCAGCTGATCATTGGGTGTTGCTTAATGAAGGATCCACAGTCAACAAGCCCGAGATGCTCCTGCTTTACCAGCACAGCGATGGTCCTAATGGTTTTTTTGGGGGGTTGATTAAATCCTGAAAAGCTTGCTTTGTTTTTCTCATTCAACCCTAAGCACAAAGCATTGTCATCTGAAATCTCACCAGCTTGACTGCTGTTCTCCACCTAGAGAGCAGCCACCACTAGACACTACCAAAGATGGTACAAACAGTCAAGTAAACTGTCTGTGACGTGTTTCATCCATTTATTTACCAGGCAGTTAGTAATTAACTTATATTCCAAGAATGAAGATTTATATCCTGTACTATAGTTTTGCCCTAACTATTGTTGTCATAATCATTCCTGTAGTTTCTAAATCCTCCATCAATCTGGTTATGCCTTTGGCCTGAACTGGGGGGTATGGCCTGTTCCTGGGCCATAGCATGGAAATGCATCTCCCTCCTGCATGGCTCTTGGGCTCTTCGGGCACTGCTGCTTCCTGTGTTTTTCCCTATGATTTTCTCCCAGAAGGGGAAAGTCTGAGGAAACCTAGAAGTTGACACCATTGTTTTTTATTGAGCAAGTTCTGTACTGACTGCAGTGGGAGACTCGTCCTTACTCCAAGTTCAGGCCATTTAACATGTTCCCCAGTCCTTCCAAGCAGTGACGGGGAAAATAAATGAAGGCACCAGCTCTGGGCAGCCTTATATTGGGCTCAGTCAGTAGATAAAAGCGGCAAAGTAGCTGAGCAGAACTGAGATGATGTTGAAGACTGCCTGATCACCCTACCAGGCACATCACTACTAGTGATGATCTTGCTCAGGCGTTTCTCCTCTCCCACAGATCCAGCACACCTGCTCTTGATACCGCAGAGGAGCGTAAAATCTTGCCAAAACCGAAGCCAAGACTTTCTGTCCTGCTGTCTGCATCACACAAGGTAGTACAGGCAGAGCCTCTGCACTTTGTTTCGTTATTCCTTGGACCTTCACACAGTCTGTATCTACTGTCACGGGCTCCGCAGACTGCCTGCCCTGGTGTCTGTGCTCAAATAAAATACATTTTTCCAATCTTGCCAGCTTATATATACTGATAGGGTTTGTTTTCCATTCAGAGATCCAGTATACATGATGTCTCTTCCTCAGAGAGTGACACTGGAACAAGTCCGTTTGTGGCTGCAACAAACAGCTTGCATTTGTCTAGAAAAGGTAAGGTTTTTGTTCAGTGAGCCATTGGCATTTTTGTTATTCAACATTAAACACCAAGAGACAAGATGCTTTTTTTGTGTGTGTACAAATAAATAACAAAGAGTATTTCTCACCTTGGCATGTAAGAATGGGCTGCCAACATTTGTATGAATTATGCCCAAGGCAGCAGGGACCAAGGAAAAAAAAATCCAATGACTAAAACTTCTTCTGGCTCTCAGTACATTTTAAACTGAGTGCTTGGCTCACAACTCCTTAACCCACAGATCCAAGTTACCTTCTCTTTCCTGCCTTGAATGTATAGTGTATTTTTGGTACRTAGCAAATAACCAGTAGGAAAGCTGTCAAACTGAAAGCAAAGCTGCCAACAAATCCCCAACTCACAGCAACAATTTAGAGCTCAGTGGATTTTTTCCATGTCCTGTTGCAGAGAGAAGGGCTGGGGTTTTCAGGGCTTTCTTCAGGTGGAAAGAGGCTTGCTAGTCTCAAAATGGGGAAGACTTAGGAACATATCAGTGGTTTCTGGAAACTCCCTCTGGCTTCCCTTTGAGAAGCTGCAGCCCAGCTTTCCCTAATTCCAGGGAAATAGGATGTGATGTGGTGGGACAGGCTGTGAGCATTTRTTGTCGTTGTAGGTCATGGAGTATCATCTCCGTTGCCCACCAAGCTTTCAGAGGATGCTGTGCCTCAACCCAGCAGTACAGCTGGAGGAGAAGCTGTTGATGGGGCCACTGGCACCACAGTGCGGGCAAAAACTCCACCCGAAGAAACTTATGCTCCCAGTAAGATACCAGTTAAGAGGAAACCAAGCAGAACTTTCCCCAGATCCGAGCACTTCATTAATCACGTGGGGCCAGCTGAGAACAGCCTTGCAAATAGAAAGCTGCTGGCAAGCCCCAAACCACTGACCGCAGAGGGAGAAAACAGCCAGGCTGTGAAGCAAGGTGTGAACTATACAATCTCATCAATGAGTAACAAAGAGGAGGATATCGGCCTCGATCGTGAACACTTCAAGAACTTGAAGAACTTCTGGGAGAAGGGAGCAGACTCTGTGACAGTGGGAAACGTGCCGGAGGACCCGAGCTGGGTGGAGGCAGACGGTAGGCAGTTCAAGCTGTGCCGCTTGCTCTCTGTGCAGTCTGGGCAAGGCCAGGACAGCGAAGAAAAACCTGGCGTCTTCACCAAAACAAGAACACCCTACAAAAGGACAATAACCTTGTCTTCTAGTGAGGAAGAACCAAGCTATGTAGCCCCTGCAAGGAAGGGCTCGGTTTCCATCATTCCTAGGTCCACATACGCCAAGAGCAAAGGCAGTCTAGTCACAAGAAATAACTCTCTGAGTGAAAGCAATGGGAAGCCGCYGGTGCCAGAGGAAGAGAAGGCGGCACAGCACTGCTCCAAGAAATCCAGATTGCCTGTGCGAGCGCCTTCCGTCAAAATCGAGTCGCCTACCAAAGAAGTGTCTGGCAGCACGTTTGAGCCAGAGATGCCTACAGATGAGTTTATCGTGGCAGAAGAGTGCAAGCACACAGCAAATGCCCTGGTGAGCAGGGTGGAGATACTGATCGAGCCTGTGCTTACAGATGCTGAAAACGATGACGAGAAAGAGGAAAGATCTGATCTGGGCACTCATAACAACACGGAAATAAATGGAGAGCTACCTGAGGAAAAAACGTGTGAGTCTTCAGACAAGCAAACACCCAGTGAACCAGCCAGAGAGAGAGAAGCCGTTCAGGGAACGGACTCAGCTGTTTACTCAGGTACTGAGGGCTGTAACAGCACCCTGTGAAATCCCAGTTGAGAGTCATCCCTAAGCCTGTTTTCTTCCCTAGCCCTTCTGCATTTTGCACATTTTCTTCATTTGTCCATTTATCCTATATTGCAATTTGTGCAGAGTTAGCATATGTGGAATGTGTTTAGCAAACAGCTCTGGAAACAAATCTTGTGTAGCACGGTGCAAGTGTAAAAGGGGGCAGTGCCATGTTCCCTTGCCTTCCTCCCCGCTACCAGCCCTTGTGCCATACCTGCAAGCACTTCAGCTCGGGACAGCCTCCATTTCTTTAGCGCTACCTACAACAGGTCACAGGAACTTACTTTATTTCACTCACTGGGAAGACTGTACTTTCTTCAAATGTGGGGCTGGAGGAGTTCTTTGTGGTAGTGGAGATAAGTCTGACACAAACAGAAGAAATAAAGTGTGAAGCAAAGTGTTTAATAAATACATGGGCTGTTAGGCTACCTTGATATAGCCACTGGCTGTCAGTGTTTAAATGACATTTTGGGTCTTTTGGGAATCCACAAGTAAATTTGGGTATTAAACTGCAACCAAAGTGGACTGAACAAGGAGTCTGATCTTTCGGGGTTGTGATACCATCTTCTCAACCATGATGGTGTCAATAGTATCACTACTTTATCGGTCTCTCTCTGGGTTTGACGGGCTCTTGTAGTGACTGTTAATATGAGCAAAAGTTATTGTTAATTGGAATTCCTTTTGCATGTGGACTCTGATTGCCCAAAGCTCTGCTGTCTGCCAAGCAGAGACCTAGGAAGAGAGAGCTTGCTATCCTCYTTTTCCAAATTTCCAGTCCTCATGTACCTCGGTAAGACCTATTTGAGAGGATTTTCCATAGACTCATCTGATTTTGATTTTTAACTATGTCATTTCTTGGCTTATTTCCTACCTCTTATACCATTTCTATGAAAATCCTGAGTTGCACTTCAGGTAAACATAAATATTTCCTTTCTATACCAGATCATTCTTACATTTCTCAGGTTTTGTGTCTTATTATTACATTCATTTCAGGATGATATGAGCAGATGGCCATGTTTCACTGGAAGCTCTTTGCAAATGCTGGTCTGTTTTAGGGACTGGGTTAATCTAGTGTTTACATTTCCCATCATAGCGTGAAGAGTGTTTGAAAGCAGCCCTGTGTAATGGAACTGCAGCGTGCTCTAAGCAGAGAGAACAAGCCAGGAGAGGCRCACACACGCGTGCTTGTTAACACACTGACCATTTGTGTTTATTTATTTACCGTGCTGATTTGGCTTTTCRTGTATTCCAGAGGAAGATGGGGATCATTCTCCTGCCGCTCAGGCATTGGCCCGAGCAAATAGCATTAATCTTGCAAAGAGCATGGTGAACATTTACACAACCACAGAGAGTGAGTAGTACCTTTCCTTCTCCTTTTTGGTTTACATTCCCTGAAGGTAATATATTATGCCCAAGTTCTGCATCCCTGGTGCTTCTGTGCATGTWCCAGGCAAGGAAAATGACATACTGTTTCATTGTCAAATTAGAGAGCTTACAGTGCCTAAAATTTAATTCAAAGCCAGGAAATTGCAGCTAGATTGATGATAGGTTACTCAGTGTCTTCAGCAAAAAACACAAGGGCTTCTAAGGCTTGGCRAGAAGCTTGTACCCGTCTCTCCTCTTCCCCCACGAGTACTGTGGGAGCTGCATGGCAGCCTGCACAGTGGATTAATCGGAGGTGCCAGAGCTTGCATCCAGCGTGCGAGTCATGCAGCAGACTCCTGTCACACATTTACTGGGCTTGCAGTGCCCAGCCTGTGCCTCTCACCTCACCCAGAGCAGACCCCCCTTGCTGGCCTCATCTCCTCAGCTACCAGCTGGGACATACTTTATGGTGGCAGTTTCTGCCTGAGAAACCAAGACAAGCTAAGGAGAAGGCAACCAAGAAAGCAGCAGCAAACCTGAAGAAGCCCATGGCCAAGAAACCTGTCTGTGCCACCAAGAAGCCCAAGAAAGCAGCAACCAAGGAAGGGGGCCTGAAGGAAGGCAGCAGCAGCCTCTGTGGCCAAGAAAGCCAATGAAAGTCCCCAAAAGTTGAAAACTGGCAAGCCCAAGAGGACAGCTGAGGGCTTGCCTAAAAGCAAAGCGGTAAGGCCAAGGCTGCCAGGACTGAGGTGAGAAGGCTGGGAAGGCAATGCCCAAGGAAGCGTAAAGCCGCTTAGAGGAAACGACCGAGCCTGTTTAAGTAAGCCCGACCCCGGGTTATGAGAGGGAGGAGGGTCCCCTTCGGGGCTGTGTCGAAGGCAGGCTGCGGGTGGGACGCGCTGCATCGCCCCGTGACTGTGCCCACCCCGTCTGGTAGCCTCGTGCCAAGTGCATGCCCCGTCGTATGGTGCCGCAGCGTATGTCATACAGCACGGTGGCTCGAAGCTTCAGGTCCCGTGTGCGTTGCCGTTCAGTGACGTGGTCTTCACACAGGCGGCCAAGATTTTAGCTTCCCCTTATTAAAGCTTATTTAGAGCCACAAACTTCATCCTTAGAAACCCTCCTCTACAGAGTTACACTTACATGTTTGCAGTATAACAAGTAGTCTGTGGAGAGGGCTAGGTTTAATGCTTTGCCCRTGTTTGGAAATAAAAATAGTAAATATCAAATGCATGGTAAGTGATATAAAAGGTAAATCACATAAAAGGAAAGTGCCAAAGAAGCTCTTGGGCATTTTGAGCACTGAAGAATGTATCATCATGGCTAACATGCTAAACAAGTGTGTGTATGTGCATGCATGTTTATGCACATATATCTTCTAAAACCAAGTTCTTCTGGGATGAAGATAGTCGTCTTCAAGGGAGTTATTGAGAAAAGATAAAGAGAGAACAAATAGGTTCCAGTAACCATCTTTTTCAGTTGAGAGGAAACTTTCTTTTTTTCTTTTAGATATCAGGCTATTGTCCACCTCTTTGTCTAGCAGAGTATTTGAGAGGTGTATTCAATGGTGAAATTACAGGTATAAATATTTTGCAGCTCTTTTGTACAGGGCAATATGCTATGAGATGAAAATGTGAGCGTGTTTGGTTTTTTTGACAAGGAGGCAGCTCTGCCTCCTTGGTTTTAGTCTAAATTAAATCTACACAGAGAAAGTGGCGCAAACAAAATATACATCCTTAGGCTAATAAGAGAATTAAATTAGCCACTAGAGGGAGTTTGCACACTCCCACACATTGAATGAAAACACATTGAAAATAGCTTTAAGATGTTAGATAGCARTTTTGTCTTGGGGAGGGTCAGCTTCAATGGCAGATGACAGAGGTGGGGCAAGTGGGTGGTACTCCAGTGCCTCCCACAAGCTTTTCCTCCTTCCTTGTGCCCTTCAACAAAAATGTGACTTTCTTATATTTTCCTGACTCTGACAAGATATCTTGATGCCTTTTTTTGTTTGTACCTACAGCATACAATAAACCTCATTTGATACCCCATCAGTTTCTCGAACCTGAAAGAGTCAAAGAGCTGAGCAGGTCCTCTCCTCTCCTGTTGTCTGAGGTAGGCTAGATGCCAGAAATGGCTGGAATAATGTTCACAGCATCCCCTGAATGGCAGTCGGTTTCATGAGAATGTTTCTCCTGGACACCGACAGTACTTGCTCTAGAGCATTCCTTGGTTATGTCATAAATAAATGAGAAAAGCCTTAAGAAAACCTTCCCCCAAAACAGAGACCAGTCCTKCTATCCTGGAGGAGTTGTAGTGTTTCCCTCTGTCACAAACCACACTATTTCGTGCCCTTCCCAAGAGCCCAGGCGGTTGCATGCAGCTCTGTTTGGAGGCAGTTAACGATGACGTTCGCTGCAGGTCAGAGGGAATGCCTCTGGGGAGACTCCCTGCGCTCTCCTCCACTCTCCTAACCTGATCGCTGCTTAATGGGACTCTGCTGAGCTATTGGTTTTTCTCTGTAGCGTTGCAAAGTGCTCGTACAGCAGAGCTTAAAGATGCTTGTTATTTTCTGAGCAGACTGAATCAGATACGGCTTCRGAAATCAGCTTCCAGTTTAACAAGCACAAAAAGACGCCTAGCGTTGGCAGCCACTCGTCCGACATGGCATCTGTCTCCTCGGTAGGTATTTAACGCGTACGTCTTGCTAGATAGGGTTTCTCAGTCGGATGCAGTGACACTGCATTTAGGCTGATACTGATGGTATGGCCTCCGGAGTATCCTGTTGGTTTCTGCATGGTTCATTATTAAAAGAATGGTGATGGTTAATTAATTACTTGAGTTAAAGGAGTGTCTCCAGGTACCCTCTCAAATTAGAGACCCACTGGGTCATTGTTAGACAAATTCACAGTGAGCGATAGCCCCTGCTCCGACGTGCGGATGCTCTGAAGCCTGGCAGTGTGCAGGAGAGAGGGGTGGCCTTTTTCTGGGTGAGGAAATGAGGCACACAGCTATTAAGTGACACGTTTGTGGTCCACTCCAAGAGAGCTGGGACTGCAGATGGGTGCCCTCTGCAAGCTCATCCTTCACTTTATCAGCAAATTTGAGGGAACTCAGAGTTGGACAGCAAAAGCGTGATGTAGAGTTTCAGCTTCTAAGGACAGCTGAAAAGGGCTGAGTGTGTTTAGCTGAGCATTTTTAAAAGATTCCTTAGAGACAGTGTTTTGTGGGGGGCTGCTTGGAAGTGCTTGAATTTGCTGTATTACTGTTATAGGTATCTCCAAGGTGTATATGTGAGATTTAAAGAATATATGTGAAGCAAAGCTGGTAGGGAGAGGTCATGAATGTAGATAAATATGTTAAAGAAAATCTTGAACTTTGGGGCACGAGTCCTTCTCCTAGTCTGGAGAGTCTGGGAGCCATAAATGAGCCTTTTGTGTCCAAGTCACACAGGTGTTCTTGAAAATCTTGCTCAGGATTCTCTGCTGGGGTATCCTGATGGGATGGTAAACGCAGCTCCAGGGACTGAGAGGAGATGTTTAGCAGGTTCTTGTAGGTTATAATAGAATGACATTCAGAACCAAAGGAAGTAGGGGAAGAAGAGAAGAATTGGGTTAAGTACTAGGAAAATTTTCTGATAAATGTTCATGACTGTACCACATAAGTGTGCCAAGAGGGTTAATTATTCGCTTTGTAAACGGCATTAGCTTTTATGTTATCCCATCAGGAATCATGAGTGATTGGTGCAATAGAAAACTCTCTCATCTTTCGGGAGCTGTGTTTTGTTTCTGCTTCATCACTTTCWACCAGTGAAAAACAAAGCCTTGAAAAAAGAACCCCAAGGCCTATCAGCAAATGCAGTTTGTTCTGGGAAAGCAAGTGACTCTTGGGTGCCTAGCTCCTGATTTATACCTGTAGAAAGGTCATTTTGCTGTGCCTTTGTGGCAAGTAGATGCACACAGGCTGTCTCTGGTGGGACAGTGGCTCTTCAGGGCAGGGGTTATAGCTATTTCTGTTTTAAACAGCTCCATGCACATTGTGAGCAAGCAACAAGATAGTAATAGTTTTTCCTATATTTATAGTCTGATATGGTTCTTACTAGCCTGTTTTAAAAATTGATTGACAATTGTGTGACTGTATCTACCAGAAATAATAAGTTTATATACAGATAGTTCAAGTTCTCTCAATATATTTCTTTCTTAGTGATGAGACTGGGTCAGMGTAGCAGCTTTTTTTACTGTAAGCATAGGGAAAGGGAAGAGACTTGTGTGGCCCCCCAGTAATATTTGACTTTGTTTCCCAAAGTTTTGGGATTTAGSGGTGAAAAATCTTCTGCATTTATTGATCATTCAGGAGAATAGCGCGTGTAAGTCCTGGTCTAGGATAGCACATTCTTTTGAGACCCTTATTTGGGTTCCCCAACCCTTGCCTGTTTGAGCACAGCTGCAGGCGTGTACCATTTCTGTGTCAAGGACGCAATACTACACAAGGACAGAAATTGCAGATTATTTCTCTGGGAATGCACTTTTCAGGCTATCGTCTTTGTCCAGAAACCAAGCCAGGAGGGTGCCTATTTCATTGGCACTGACCTTGCTCTTCCACCTGGCAGGTGAGTGGCAGTGTGCTCAGTGTCTACAGCGGCGATTTTGGGAGTGTGGATGCCCAAGGTACCGTGGAGTTTGCTCTAGACTATGATGAGAAGAACCGGGAGTTCCAGGTTCATGTGTCTCAGTGCAAGGACTTGGCTGTCGTGGATGAGAAGAAAGGCAGATCTGACCCGTGAGTGATGCTTTGGTGCCTTGTGACTTCTACATTGCTGAATTTTGTGTTCTGGAGGATTTTTTTTCTAATGTTTTCTCTTTTTAAATGTCATGGTTTCTTCCTTTCTTCAGGCTTCTGGTGCATGGTTACTGCTGGGACTTTCCTAGCTGATGGTTCTGGAGTAAATATGTTGCCACAGACTTAAATTTGAACAGATTGAGAAAGCTTTGATCACTACAAAGRCAGTTCCTGTTATCACTGGAATATGTTCTCTCTGCATCCATGTGAACCTTGATCTCCCCATGGTGAATACACTTTGGTAGTAACTCCWGTGATGCAGACACATATCTATATGAAAAGAAAGTCCATAAGGAAGTGCTGTTAGGGACACAATGGTAGTTGTACAAAGGTTAGTGATCTCTAGTTTGAAAGGTGATGAAAAGGAGCTTGCATTTGAACCTTGAGAGAGAGACTGAAAGACATTCCACCTCTTTCCTCCTCTTTAATTTGACCCTGGTTTTGAATGCACAGACACGCTATAGTTACGGGCATTTCAGAAAATGGATATATGGCCTTGCTGGCTTCCCATGTTGCCTAGGCAGCTGCCTGTTTTGAATGTTGGTGGCATTCACCCATCTCCAGTGAGATTTGTAACTTCACATGCAAACCAAGTTAATATCCTAGCAGGTCTCTTAATTAGTTTTGCCTCCAAAGAGTCAACTCCAGGTCTTCTGTTTCCATGTCACCATTCACAAGYGTTGCCCACTTATTAGAGCAATACGGAACAATATCCAGCTAGAGTTTGTTTTCTTTTCCAGGTATGTTAAAACTTACCTGCTGCCAGACAAGGCTAGAATGGGTAAGAGGAAAACTTCAGTGAAGAAGAGGACAGTGAATCCCATTTACAACGAGGTGTTACGGGTAAGAACAAATACATGCTCTGGAARCCTGTGTTGTAGCAGGCACCCGTACAACATCAGGTCCGGAAAGATCCTGCCTTCTTGGCCAGGCTTCTTTGTCTGCCTCCCACCAATGCTGCACTGCTCCTCCCTTGGGTTTGTGAGGGCAGAGATGTTAAAAGTTTTTCTGCACCCATCTGTGTGGCACCCAGGATTTCTCTSTCAAACCCGCACAGTGATCTTTGGATGAGATAGGGACCTGCAGCCTGTGCTGTCTTCAGCCAGAGCAAGGGGTGTTCTTCCCTTCCCTGGCACAGTCATGAGGCGTGGGACTAGTAAGAAAGGTCTTCATTATGTGATCTTACTCATCAAAGCATAGAGGATTACTTAACAATGCCCGGGCCTGTGTTAATAATTCTTGACAGAATATTGGTTTTGCCCTGTAACRAACGGAGCACTAGGTTTCCCTGTGCTCAGCAGAAAAGCTTTGTCAGGGTAGTAGWATTGCTGCAGGACAAGAAAAGAGATGTTCAGAGCGAGGCCAGTCCATTAGTGCATGTGTGGAATGGGTTTGAGTGTCTCAGTCAGAGCTTATTCAAGCTTTTGAGTAGTTTATTTCTGGTTGTGAAAGAAACAGAAGAAAAATGTGAACAACCTGACTTCTTTTTCTTTCTCTAGTATAAAATAGAGAAAATGGTATTGCTGATCCAAAAATTAAATCTCTCTGTTTGGCACAATGATCCACTGGGACGTAACAGTTTCTTGGGAGAGATTGAAGTAGACTTGGCCAGCTGGGACTGGAGCAACAGGAAACTCAACTGGTACCCGCTGAAGCCCCGAGTAAGTGCGTTTCAGCAGCAATCCCGCTTCCTAGCCCAACCCTGAAGCCTTTAGGGGTGGCARAAGTCCTTCCTGACTCCTCTTAAGTGTTTGGGTGGTGTGGTGGAGCAGAACAACCTGAATTGTACCTAGGGAAGYGCAGTAAAACACCCACAGGCCCTGGACACATTAGTGCAGTATTCAGTGCTCTGAACACAGGCCTTCTTGGGTCTTAYTTGGTGGCTGATCTGTAGGGACACTTTCATAAATGTGATCTGACACTGATCAACAGAAACTCTGACATGACTTTGCCTCTCTCTCTMCTCACATAAAGACCATCCCTTAAAAATAGACAGCAGAGTACTTGGTGATGCAACTGAACATGCCTTGAGAGGTAAATATTGAGGTGCCACTTTTTGTAAAGCCTGTACAGCTTCCTGCGTGCTTCTGGGTTCAGAGGTCTGATTTGAGATCCCTTTTCAGAAAATAAAGGACATTTGTCTTTCAGAACTAAGATGCTTAATTATGTCCAGCTGGACAGGTCTGGAAGGGCAGCCTTGCTCTGAATCCTCAGGCTTTTGGTTCTGAGGGGCTGAGTTTGAGAACAAAGCCACAAAGAAAGGAGCTGCCCTGAGAATGGGCTGCCCCAGCCATGCAAAATCAGAGTTTGTCCGTTCGTGCCTCTCCATTAAACTCAAAAGCTGTTTGCCTTACTATGTTTACACAATCCCTCGTTTAGTCAATCATAACTCTTTCTGTTTCAGAGCCTTTCTGCTGTTAACGGTGTGGATCATCGAGGAGTGATGAATTTGTCTATTAAGTACGTCCCTCCAGGAAGCCTAGGTAAAAAGTGTTTCATGCATTAAGAAGTGTTGCCCGTATGTAGACATGCAACTKGCAATGCCTCATCTGTTTAAGGGCTGGTTGAAGAGTAATCTCATTAGAGCGAGATCTTAGAGATCAGCACAAAGGCACAATCAGGAGTGCTTGATAGCACTATCTGCAGTCTACATCTGATTTTCACATCTGAATTTTTTGGGAAGGTGTTGGGGAGAGAGGAGGGGCTCARCAACCTCAAACTCATCAGCTGTAATGAGCACTGTGGGCCCTGTAGGGTGCTGTGATGTGGTAGCAGCAACGCACAGCCCCTCTTACCGTGGGGCAGGCACAAGGTTGGGTTTGCCCAGCAGTTCCTTCTCYTTTCCTGTTTCAAAGCAGCACCAGCACATGGTGTCAGGTGCCCTCTGCAGCCGCAAGTGTGACGGGGCTGGTGGTAGTGCTGTGGCACCCAGGCAGAGGGATGCAGTGCTCGCGAGGGAGCGAGTACGCAGAGAAGTCACGTTGCTGCTCCCTCAGGTCCCTGGAGAGGAAGCCTGTCATTTTGCTAGCTATTGTGAGGACTGGCGTGACAGTTTGTCTCTTCTCCTAAAYGGCAGGTCCCAAGAATCCTTCCTCTGGCGAAGTTCACATTTGGGTCAAAGACGTCAAGGACCTGCTGCAGTTGCGTCCTTCTGGAGTTGACTCCTTTGTGAAATGGTAAGTGCACRAGCACGGTATTGGCTCTGATCCTGGGTCTGTGCCTCCACAAAGCGGTATGTTTTCTCCTCTTTYCTCAGGCTCACCTAGCTGTGCCTGCATGCTGTAAAGCCTTCGTGTTGCATTGGGCTCTGTAGGAGAGAATTGCCCTTGTTATTCCCTTGTGGCCAAATTAGGAAAATCCTTGCTGTGGTAAAGCTCTTGGTCAGTCACTGTCTGTGACTCACGCAGTGACTTGCCTCAATAACATCTGAGTGAGAGGAGTACGTGGAACACACTCAGCCCAGCGTGTTCACGTGAAGTTGTGAATTTTGCCTTGATACGGGCTTGCATGCAAAGTTTGGGAATTTGTTAGGGACTCGCCAGAACTGACATGCAGACAGTTGGATCCTGCTTTGATCTTAAATCCATCTAATCTTAAATCCAGAATTTAGTATATGCATGTTTTCTGCAGCCTGCCACGTCAGTTCYGCCTGTTATATGGGAGAAGGTTCTGCAAATATTCCAGAAAACTAAAAATCTTTTAAGGGGATTTTAAGACTTTTTCAGCGCTTTGAAGCGCTCACCATGTTTTTTGTATATTTTAAATCCTTACAGAGTTCTCCTGCAGAAAGGTTTGCTGTTCAAGAAGCCTAACTGACCATTTTGAAATGCCCTTTTAGGCATCTAAGTGATGAAAATTTATGAAAATAGAAATATGTGAAAATAATGTCTGCTTTTTAATGTAAAGTGTCAGTTTGCAAAAAAAATTTGCCAAAAGCAGGAAATTTTAAGCAAATACCTTTCTGAAAATGTTTGCTTTTAAAATGGGTTTTCTTGGCAAAAAAAGTTTCAGACAGGAATTATGAACATTTCCCATTAAATCTACAGAGATTTCTTATGTTGAGACTCAATTCCTCCTTTCTTCAGAACTGAGGCTTGTTTAGACTGAGGAACTTCGTAGGAACAATTCAAATCTCAGATGATATTCAATACTATGTGCTGTGTTTTTTCTCCTTTCAAAGCTATGTGCTTCCAGACACCAGTAAGAAGAGTTACCAAAAGACCCGAGTCATAAAAAGAGACACAAACCCTGTTTTCAATCACACTATTGTATATGATGGCTTTCATACAGAGGATCTAAAGGATGCTTGCGTTGAACTGACTGTGTGGGATCACGAAAAACTTACCAACCATTTCCTCGGAGGAATCAGGCTGGGCCTCGGGACAGGTGAGTGATTTCCTTTACATTAAATGAATACTGTTACCGTATTGCTGAGCAACAAGGTATAATGGGAAGTTGCAGAGCATTTTCCCATTGGGGAGAAACCACGGATGGGGAGTCTCAGTAACTGGTGAGAGTCTTGGTACTTTGCCCTGTGTCTTGGATGGAGGGGGCCCTGGTACCATGATAGCAACCCKCTATTCCCACATTTTTTGCCAACATCAGCTCTGAAGTCTGGCAAAACTCAAGAATCTCCTTGGGTCCGTCAGAGAGTTTTCTTGCTGTTACAGGAAAACAGGCTGCGTTACAAATCAACGTTATGTTGCTGCTCTTACCAGGGGAGAGTGCTCAGAGGTGAACTTGAATGCCATGTGGGGCAGCACCACCTGGTGACTCTGTCCACATCATCTCCTCCCTTGAAATGCTTTAGTAGCAGGRATAACTAATATTTGAAAAACAGGGCAAGCTACACTAGTTGATCTGGTAGGTAATCYGTACTGAGAGAACATCAGCTGGAATTAGGTTACAAATTGGAAGAATGGAGTTATCTGGGTGTAGACTAAGGTKTTATTGTTGTTTTTTTGTTTTGTTTTTAYTTAGACAATGTAGTGCTGAAAGACCTCACCAGAGGTGCCATTTGCTCCCCTGGGAGACAGTCACTGTCTCTGGGAGTTGATGGCATGAGGTTCCAGTTCAGAGAAGGACTTAGACCTGTGCCTAGCTGGAAGTGTTTTACTTCAATGGGGTTACTCATCCTTGAAGTTAGGRAGATTCCAGTCTTCTTAGGCCACAGTTGTAAAGAACAGATGGGACCATCTCCCATTGTCCAGCTGTCCAGTGTCGAGGTTTGTCCCTCTCTGAMCATCCTATCCTAGCTTTCAGTGTACCCCATACCTGGGCTTTGACAGRTAGCATGTTCATCTTTGTATTTTTGTAAGTGGGATATCTAAGGTTTTCTAAACTATTTATTGTTAAGCAAGAGGGATCTCTGAGAGATGAAAGGCAAACAGAAGATTTCAGAATGTTGCAATAAAGGCTAACTGTTCCTTGAGGGTATCGGGAAAAGGCTCATAGTAGCTGGAAGGTCTACCTTGCAGGTGCACCTATGTTTATTGGATTTGCTTGTGTGTTCTCTGTTTTCAGTCTCTAACGTGTCACCGGGAGGGTTGCAAACTATCCAGTGGGAAGGGGCAACAAGAATAAGCTCATAAGCAAGATATAAAAATACCAACTCCAAGATAAGCTGCGATCCAAATTYAGACCTTTATCTCATTGACAAGTAGTTGGCACGTGAAAATTTGGTTGAATAATCTACTTGGGATTAATGTAGCCACTTTTCCACTATCATATGTTTGATTCCTATACAAATGAAGTGTAGGGCAAGAGAATTTTGACAAATACCCCACCCTGTCCACAAGAAAATCTTTTAAGGGGAAAACCAAGCCTTTTAGACCTTCTTTACCATTCCGAAAGATGCAGAAAGGGCTTGAGTCCAATATTATTTTCCTTGGCATGTTATGTTTAGGATTCTTGCATTTTGTGGCTTTTACATTGACTTCATTCTGCACTCAGGTGTAAAATGGAGGTCATTAGCAGAAGGACAGGAGGTGTTTAGGGTGCAACTTGCTGAGGAGAAGTCAGCACCTTTTATGTTAAGACACTGCCTGCAACAGTTACATCCCATTGAGTATTTCTGCATGTAGTAGAAACTCTTTGTGTAGCTCCCAACGTTGTAGTTCTTTTGTTCTTTTCAGGTTTGAGCTATGGCATCTCTGTGGACTGGATGGACTCCACACAAGAGGAGGTGGCCTTTTGGCAGGAGATGATGTCGGCTGCCAATGAATGGATTGAGGGATTGCTGCCACTGCGCTCACTGGCAGGGAGAAAAAAACTGAAATAACCTACCGGTCGTGCCCTAGAAAGGCTGAATGTGTTCATTAGAATTAGGAAACTTCCTGCACTGAGGTGATAGAGACCATCCACGGGGCTGGCAAGTGTCAGGTTAATAAGGCAATTGATGGACAGCACTTTGGAGGTGTTAAATGTTAAGTACTAATTCCCTGACAGAGGACATGGAAGATGCCAAACTGATGCTATACTTGATTTTGTCCAAGAAGAAACTTCATTTGCCTTTTTATTTAATCATTTCTGTTCAGTATCTTTGAATTCCATTAAGGTCTGGGAACATTGGCAGAAGGAAAAGGAGATATAGGTATTTTTATTTTTTTACTGTTTCTTGTGCCATTCTGTTTTTCTGTGCAGAGATGTAGTTGTACTAAAGCAGCAGCATGGTATTATTCAGATTCCCCTGCAAGTGTTACACTTTGTACTTGATGTAGAATTGCTCCAAGTCACCAGCAGCACAGCCTGAGAATGGGAGCTTTGCATTTGTCACTGGTGATAACATGTCTCTAACATGAGGAAAATTGAGATCCAAGGTGAATCTAAGGAAAGAGAGGACTATTTGAAGCAGAAAAGGAGGCAACCTGAGGAAGGTAACAACGAGGAATTCAAGATATTAATTTCTTTCTGCTTTAATATGAAAGAGAGAAGTGATGGTCCTGCAGCTAGTGGGATTTTGCAACCAGGGGCTGTTTTCCTAGCTTTCCCACAGGCTTCCTCAGTGACTTCAGGCAAGTTTATGAAAGGACAGTTTCAGTGCAATATAAACTAAAGTGCTTGCCCAAGTGTAAAATATGGTTACATTGCTAATGGGCCTAATTGCACCTTTGAAATGCTTTGTGTGCAAAACATTTCAATATGAAATAATGATGTAGGAAAGAGTCTCATGTTAGCCTGGCACAATGGGTCAGGAAAGAAAGGTCCAAACCACACTGGAATGCAGGAGATGTTGGGAGCCGGTGGGAGAGGTAAGTAGGGAGTGAACGAATGTGAAGGGTAGCTGCAGAGTAGCTACCAGTGGGGTGGTCTCCTGCCTCTGGTCTGCCTGTCACCTGATGCCTGTCAGCGAGTTGTCYGTAGCTGGAATTTCCTTTTTGCCAGTAGCTTGCAAGAACTTTTCATCTGGCACATTGACCGTGGCAGAGTGGTGTTGTGAATGCATTTTGAAATGCAGCTTTGTAATTTCTATTTTGGATGCACATATTGTGATTAAATAGAATGTTTTTCTTTAGTCATCAACTGGTCTCCTTGTACCTATTTTTARCATGGTCTGAGTAACGAAAAGCAAGCAAAAGAGGTGTTAAATTTTGTCATGTCAAAATGAACCATTTTTGCCCAAGGGCAAGTGAAATGTCATGGAGAAATATTTTTTTATAGCTRTCCTACCCTAGATTTTGGCTCTGTGAATATTTTGATATTCTTCTTTAATGTATTGATTTTATTTAACTCAATCTCAGCGTAAATTTTCAGCTTAGCAAAGATGGTTGTAAATAAATGGATGGAAAAATGTACACTTAAAATAACAAGACTTTTTCATGAAATGGAGACATTTGGGAGATAATCAGCAGCTTTGATAGGAAAAAATAAAGAAAGAAGATGGTTTTGCAATTGTAAGAAGATAATGCTTGAAAATGTACCAGTCATAGTACTGAAAGCACTAAGAGAGAGTCCGTAGAGCAACAGAATTAAATAACAACTATCTAATGAAGGACCTAATAKATATAGCATGTCAGCCCAAAGATACTTTGTATGGGCTCCTGCCTGGCATGTTTTATTCACCAARGTTTGGTCATTTATTGCCTTTGTGGGATAAAATAGCAATATTGGGCCTAAGATGAGAGTTTTTAAATTACTGTCTTTACCTGTTTAGGTGCTGAACATGTGAGTATTTATGCATACATACAACTTAACTACTACGAGGAGCCCTGCTCATCGGAGCAGTGGCTTGTTGCAGTGAAGTTGCYCGCAGGACTGCTGCTCTCACCCTGAGCAGTTCCTTATCCCGCAGGGTGCTCCCRGGGGGAGGAACTTCTGCTGTGGCTGCAAATGCGGTTGGTAACGCCGGGGGCTTCGGCTCGGGCAGGTCTGGGTCTCTTCCTGGCGGATTCAGCTGGCTTCTCTCCATCGCAAAAATGGACTCATCCTGCCACCTCCTCTTCCTTGTCYTCCTCCTCCTCATGTGTGGTATTAGCACATGCAGTTGTGATGATGTGGCCAAAACTGCTGTTTGTGTCAGTGGAGCTGGAAATGTTTGTGTTGGCGTTTCAGAAAATCAACATCTTTTTCACTGATGGTGCAAATAAGGAGAGGAAAAGGGGGTCAGTGGGCCAGTTTCATCCCAGCGCGGTTGCTTTTATGAACATGGCCCAGGACTTTGTGAATAGACTATTTTTGCATTCAGATTCCATCGAGGATTTTTGCTAATCTTTTGGTGGCTTGTTTATTTAAATTAAGCCCTGATTAACTTAAGAAGCTTTCTTTGTCATTTAATAGTTATCAGAGTAGAAGATTACACTGCCAAACCACACGCGCATTTGTAAGACAGCTGTATCTGAGGCAGTAAAATTTGCTATGCCGTATCCATTTCACTTACTGCGCAGAAAGCACTTTATCAGAAAAAGACTTAAAGCACTTTTATTGTCAGTGTCATATGGAGGAGTGGAGGAGCTTGTGAATATAGGGTTAATGGCCCGTTTGTGTATGGCTTATGATGTTGACAGTTGTTGTCTGTGAATGCTACAGGTAACAGAGACTCGGCCTGTAGGCATGGGCTGACGATAACAGGAGTTGGGTAGTAACTGGTAAAAAAAAAGAAAAAACAGATGGAAGGTTTTCTGACTGTATTTACTAGTCATTGTAGAATGGGTTAAGCAAAGTTCCATAAGAAGGTAAGACTTCATGCATATAGTAAATGTGTTTTATGTCTCTGACTGCACGAGCATGCAGGTATCAGTGATGCAGTGGGAGCTGGCTGCGGTCACTGAGCTCTTGCTGGATGCAGAAGCGACCCGAGGGACTGAGCAGGCCCATGAAATGCTAGGTTACAGGCTGGGACCCTTAGGCACGATCCTCAAGATAAAATACAAACCTCAGTGTCTACAGTAGAGCTGGGCAACTGCTTTCCATGAGTGTTCTGCATTTGAGAGTGAATGTGCTTCCTTTGAGTTTATGCYTTATTTATACAACTTTTTCCTGGGAACCTTACAAACTAAAAAAAAAGAAGAAAAAGCAAGAGTCGAGAAGGTATTTCTGCCCCATCAAGCAAATATAATGTGGCCTATGTCCATTCAAAAATGTTCATATTACAGATATCAGAAACTATTGAAAATAGTTTAGAAGCTAACTAAAGAAGAGAAAGAAAGAATTGTTGAATCCTGAACAACATCCAGTGAATGAGTGTCTCAGAGGAGATGGAAAAGAAGTGGTTGAATTAATTATCCATTACTAAATATTTGCTCAGCTCAGTCCTTCACTAAGACAGGCAAAAAAAATTTGAAGTACTATGGAGACTCGGGGAGAAAAATATGCTGCCTAAATAAACCCATGTAATAACATGATCTATTGAAATAAGAAAYGCTGTATTTTTGCAGGTTTGTTAAGTCAAGAAATGTATCGAATAGACCGGTGTATCAAAAACTGAATAAATAAACACACCTCAGTTACTGATAACTAAGAGTGAGCATATTCAGCACCAGCTTTGGTTGTTTGTTTTAGTTGGCTRTTTTGTACTTTAATCTTTCATGGCTTAAACCTTTTTCTTTTCCACCTGCCTACTTTCCATCCCTTAGGTGTCCTGGTCAGCTGCTGTTACTGTTAAAACGGATGCCCGGGAGGAGATGTCCCTCTGAGCGCTGGCGCAGAGGTTGTCAGAAGACATTGGGAAGCTCACTGTAAAGCACCGTGCAAAAGCRTGTTTGCAAAGACGCTGTAAGGTATGTGTTACTGGAGCGGTGCTGCTCTTAGCAGCATCGTGACTGCGCAAGATCCTACTGACGTGTGGAAAGCTCTTGAAACAGAAGTCCTTCCCRTGGGGTCAGCCAGGAGCAGCCACTTTTTCCCAGGGGCTGCACTTTTTGGGAGGCTCCTTATACTGGTGGCTCTGCCATGAGGAGCAGCTCTCCCAGCGAGGGTCAGGGTGAAGTTTGTGGGGCCACAGGAGGACTCTGAGTGTGTTCTGGTACTGCAGTACCAGCTCCTGGCCTGTCGTGAGCAGGAGAGGACTGATTTGTCGCAATGAGGTGGGTGGCTGTTCCCATTTTTGGGGCATTTGCCAGCTTCTCCCACCCTTCTGAACACGTTGGTTGTTTGGAGGGTGCTGGGTCAGCTCACAGCAGCACAAAAACTGAGCATCGGCCTCCAGGATGCTCATGGAGAAATGGCTATTAATGGCTTGTATGAGATCTCTTTGAGAGAGAGACGGGCATGGTGGAGAGCTGGAAATGTCTCCTCCAGGGGCCCTACAGGAGTTCAGCAGCCCTAGACCAAGCTCCTTTCRGTTTTGCATTAATTTCCCATTCACTCAGCTGAAATGCCTCATGTCAGATAGTAAAATCTGATTGAAGTTGGGTGAAGATGTCAGCAGGCAGCAGCATCCTAGGAGGAGTGGAAAAGCACAAACAGGAGCAGGGTCTGAGCTTGCCAGGTTCRTGCCCGAGGGCTCTGGTTAGCATTCCTGCTGGAGAGATCCCGGTGGTGGTACAGTCATTTCCCTGCAAGTGACCTGAAGTAGATCCTCGCTCAAGCAGGCAGATACTTGCTTTTTAAAATGCTGTAAAATCATATTATGGCTGGACTTGTCTCTGGGCTGTGGCAATCCAGCCTCCACTGTAGATCCAAACTAGCTAAACCAGCCCTGCTTTAATAGATTGTTTTAGGAGGAAAGGAAGGAGTCCTGAGTATGAAGACATTTCTGCTGGTCAGTTTTCCTTTTTTTTCCAGGACTGCAGTCAGGGTTTAGCAAATTACTTGGCATCCTGTATTTTACAAAATGGAAAATACGCAACACCACAGAGCCACAGTCTTACCCCCTGCRGCACCTTAAAGACCCCCACAATTAGTCCTCAGCAGGCATTGCAGCTTCTGATAAAAAGGCATGTGTTTAGYGGTGCTGAACAGAGCAAATGCAAATATATTTTGCCTTTTCTCACTCTACAGACCTGCCTGCACTGCTGCTAAACTTGAGATGCTACCAGTAGGAACAGAAATCAGATTTCATGCATCTAACAACCCATAATGCCATCCTGCTAGTTATTAACAATCCAAAGTAGCTCCTGARCTATAAGCAAGCAAGGACTCGGAGGGGAAGCTAGGGACCTGTTTTCTGGCAATGTAAGTAGCTCAGACACCTGCTCTGCAGGAATAAAAAATCACCAATAACTTCTTTTCCTCTCCTCCTCTCCTCCTCTCTCTCCCACTCACCATTACTAATTTATCCTGATTGTAATGGCTTCTATTTGCTTTAAGCAGATCCTGTTCCCTTCCTGGGAAGACTTGAACAGCTACAAGGACATAATATTCCCAGTGGAGGATCTGTTCTTGGATTCAGGCAGACTCAGGCAGATATAATGATCTCTTGATGGGAGCCCCCCTTTTTCGACTGGCCAACCCATGACCATTTTAATGTGATCATAATCTGAGATAAGACACTGGGAGTTGCATCRGAGTAAGCCATCCCATGGTAATGAGCTGATTTTTAATTTATAGTCGCAGGGAAACGTTTTGCAAATGTTTTACGTTTCTTCAAAAACCCAGCTGACTCTTGCGCAAGCCGGTGGGGCTGGAGGCTGCGTCATGTGGGTGCTGTGTGGCACCAGAAGGTGGCCCTGCCACTTGCAGGGATGCAGGGACAAGCTTATTCTCTGCGCACGTCCACCCATGTGGATCACACTGTACGAGAGTTTAATCTTCCCTGTCCGTTCAGGTTGCAAAGCAAATGCTAACACTGCCCTGGAGCACTGTTATTTACTCAAAAGGCCTCTCTGGTTATTTCTGAAGTTTCTCTGCATTTGTGTCCCTCCCACATKCTCCCATCGGCACAGATCCTGGCTGGCTTTGCAGTCCTGTCTCTGTGGTGGTGTTAAGCTCCTTGGGAGGAGGCCGAGCCTCCTGCTTAGGGGATGGGGCAATTCAAGCTGTCTGAGGTCAGGCAGCTGCTCTGTGCTGGGCCCTTTGTTCCTCTGCAGCCAAGGGAGAGAGCAGTGATGGTGGAGGATGGTTCATCCCATCAAGCTGAGTGGGATAAATAGCTCTAAAGATGTTCCTGCCTCTCTCTGTTGGCTACAGAAGGAGCSTGGACACCTAATGTAGGAGAAACATTTAGGTAATGTGTTCCTATTTTAACGGGGACAATTGATGGGACAGCCAGCATCACTCAGCCATGACTATATTTATCAAGCCTGTGTCTGCTCTACTGCTTTTGATTTGATCCCAGTGTGACACTGGGGGACCAGTGGTACCTCTGCAGGATGCCACCCCTGGAAYCCCAGCCAGGATGCTTGGAGCTGCCTTGGTGTGCCGTACTCCATTGCTCACTAGAAGCATTTTGCCGACAGGTTGGCATTTGGGGAGGGAGGTTAGACAGGTTTCCGGGGGCAGAGGCTGCCAGTCTGCCACGGAAGTCCACCMCTACAAAGGGCACCTGAGCCCAGCCAAAAGCCAAGGTGGGACAGAAGCTTCACCATGTGCCTCCTGGCATTCAGCCCTGCCTGTGCTTCCCTCCTGCTACTGCTGTTGGAGGCTCTAAGGCTGTCACCTCGTCACAAAGTCCTAAATTATGCTCCCAGTGCCTGCTGTCAGCTGGGCTGTCAGTTCCTGAGCACTGTGTGGTGCCCTTGGCTTTACGCTTGTCTGCACCACCCTGACTAACTGTGGGCATCATATAAATAATAAACATTCATTTGCTTAATACCTTCCCTCTGTCCTGSGTTTTACAGTGGCACGCATCAGCTAGCAGATCATGAGTGCAATCACATCCCTGTCAACAGTGTAATGTGTCTCCGTGTCACATCTCCTGGACAGACCTAATGTAACGGGGATGTTTTTTGGAACTAGCTAATAAATTGTTCGCTATGTGTGGTTAGCCAGCCCCGTTCTCAGCACTCCCATCACCCTGGCGTGTGGCCCGTAACCATTTTCAGTAAGTAGCTGGTCTCTGGCCTGTTCGGTAGCGTACACTTGCAGGGCTGCAGTGGGGTGCAGTTCATCTCTGTGGTGATGAGCAGCTCGATTGCGAGTGGGGCTGGGATATAAAACCTGCGAGGGCCGGGGACGTCAGCCTGCGGGTCCGGGTGCTCTGGTTCACCGGTGCGTTGCGATCGCTGCACCTTCCCAGGCTGGGGCGCAGGCACAGGCCGTCTCCGGCAGCTCCTGTGCAGCCAGCCCCGCAGCGAGGGATTGTGTCTGATTGTTTGATTGTTTTTTGTATCCTTGGAAACTGAAAGGGCATTAAAATTGCATGGTGCGTGCAGTGCTGATGCACTCTGCTCCTCGTAGCGCTGCCATGGGCTTGGAGATGGCTTCAGCCTCCAGCTGCCAGCTATGGGCACTGGCAGGTTTTGGAGAAAAACTAAAGTACAACTGAACGGCAAACTATTTAGAGGGAATTACCTCTGTGAATCGCAGTGCTGGTGTCCGGGAGGGTGTCTGACTCCTAGCCATCCCTGAGCGTGGTTCAGTACCTTCTCTGTTTGTGGCCCAGCCACAGCGAGCCTGGGCCTCGCGGCAGAGAGCTCCTGCCCGAGCGGAGCTGCCTGCCTTGAAACCATCCCGCCCCAGCCACAGGGACTGCTGAGGCTGGCGCCGGGATCTTAACGCGGGGCTGCATGGCAGCGGTTCCTGCCCTTTGGAGCACTCGCGGCACTCACCACCCACCAGCCTGAAATGGGTTGGAACTGGGCTCGCAAAAGCCCCTTCTAAGTATCTGCTCAGGGCTTCATCATCTAACACTGAAAGGAAGTTAATACAAACACTTGGGGTTAGAGACTACAGGCAGCGCAGGGTAGCAAGGCAGTCATTTGCCAGCGCTTGCCCGCTTTTGCCCCAGCTTTCCTGCCTTAAAATAAATTTACTAAATAAAAAATACCCACTCCAGTGGCTGATGTGTGAATGTTTTTCACCTTGTGCAGGAGCTGCACGCACAGGTATGCATTGGCGGTCCTTGGGAAGGGCTTTAACCCACGTTTGGCTGTACGGGGTGCAGGGCTGTATGGCAGGGCTGCGCCTCACCCGTGCTGAGGTCGCTTTCAGGCAGCTCTCCCCCAGCAGTAGCAGTTGTGAGGAGAAAGGGGCTCCTCTGGAATCGCCCCCGGACCCACGGGAAGGAGCGCTGAAGGGTTGTCCCTAGCCTGCGGAGGCTGCTCTGAGCGCTGCCGTCAACGCGCACGCTCCCGCGGCTTCTCACCAGCACCCGCCGTCCTGTCCCCAGCCAACAAACCTGCTTTTGCATCAAATCTGGGTTAGTCGCTGTCTCTCTCTTTCAGACACCAGATTTTCCATTTTCTAAAACGGTACCAGAACAAAGGGTCTCCCAGGAGCTCATTTTCTCCTACCTTCTCAGTTGCTGCTAATTAATATCGTGGCTGCCTAGTCAGGCAGCATGTGTTCATCTATATGCATGTGTTCAGAGAAGATGAAAATAATATCTGCATCACGGGATCCTGTGGGTTTATTTGCTGGGGAAAACAGGTCCCTGATGCTCCAGGAATTCCTCCAGCTACRACAGCATCTGTTGGGCACCAGCCCACCCCTTGGTGCTCTCCCTGGCTCCTCACAGCCCTGCAAGTCAGGGTGCTTCGGCTGCTCCCTGTTGCAGCTCACACTACATGCAATGCCCACCGGCACTTCTGCTTTGAGATACCTCCTGGAGATGCCGGTGATGGCTGACGCAGGGTGCGTTACGGAGTGCCTTGTGCCTGCTTGAGTGCAAACCCATGGAAGAAAGGGAATGGGGCAACTGTGTGTGTGAGTGCTTGGGGAGGAGAGAAAACCAGTTAAGAGTAACCACAATTTGTTGTGGGCTTGAACTAATGGGCATCAAATACTCAGAAATCATACGATAAAGTGCAACAGATCCCCACAAAGCGTTGCTGACAATGAGTCACTGGTTAATGTACTGCTAACTGGGATTTATAGGTTTAATATTTTTCTGTTGCACCGTTTCTGTTGCTGTGCAGATTGCTTCATCAGTTTTCTTTCCTGTCCTGAGGTACTTTAAAATAGGATCTTTTGGGGTTGTTATTTTTTAATAAATATATTATATTTCAAAGGATATTGCAAAATTTCCTTGCCATTTATTCCCCAAGACTTGAAATGGTCTCTCTAATGTCCTAGTCCAATTTTCAAACTGGCTATCTATCTCATACCTATATAAATGTCCTTTTTTTGAGGATCTAATGAATATAATAGCCACTGTGAATGTATTAATTTCAGTAATGGTTATGCAGGAGGAGCTCTTAATGAAACCATCTTTATTTAAAAAAAAACACCAACGCTTTCATAAATTTAAAAAAAAMCATCAACAGTCCTTTTTTTTTTTTATGTTTGACTTAATACACACATTTTCATCACTCTTTTTAATAATATACATGCTCGTTTTCCCTTCCAGAGATCAAAACTCTGCTCTGGCAAGTGCTGAACCAGCAGGCGCTCAAGCTCAGCCGTATCCCACAGAGCCACACACTGGGCGGCACTACCCGATTGGGACAGGCTGCGTTGGGACAGCCCGGGCAAAACTGCGGCTTACACCCCGAGGTATCTGTGTATGCGCTGCCCGACGCTCGCTGCCGCTCAGGTTCCCGAACACTGTGCTTCGCCCTGCGGAGCCAAGAACCTGCTTGAGTGGAGCGAGGGAAAATGGATTTGTTAAGATTTGTGGTATTTAAGTTGCTGGGTATTTAAGGTCTGTAACTATTCATTTTTGAGACTGTACACACATCATATATATATATATATATATATATATATACACACACATACTATATATATATATATATATATATATATACACACACACATATGTGTGTGCATGTGGATATGCTGGGTTTCATGAGCCTGTCAGTAAGATACCTTACTATTACCATTGTCCCTTTTCAGACGAGGCTCGCACGGTGCAGGTGACCCAGTGCACAGGCCGGCGGTGCAGAGCCTCTCCAAAGTACCAGGAGCACCTGGGCTCCCCCCGTTAGATTTCAATGGGAAGAAAGTCCCCGGCACTGTGGTGAGGAGCCTGAATCTCTCCAGAAATGAGACTCGGGTTTAAAACACGGAAAGGCGTTGCTCGACCCCCCTCGCGGCGGGGAAGAGCGGGGAAGGGTCAGCCTTGGCCTGAGCCCCTTAGCTTTGGGGTGCGCCTCCCCCTCGGCCCGGGGCTCGGCACGGCTGCCCTCAGCCCCACGTCCCCCTCAGGCCCGGGCTCCCCGCAGCCACCGGGGCTCCCCTCAGCCCCGCGCCCCCCTCAGCCCCGGGCTCCCCCGGCCACCCCCGCCGCCCCGCACGGTCCCGCCCCGCCCCGCCCCCGCCCGGCTCCCGCAGCGGCCGCGTTTCGGGGGTGGCGGCTCCTCCCGGCAGTGCGGTAGAGCGCGGCCGCCATTGCATCACGGCGCGCCCCGCGCTCGGCCGCGCTTCCATCCCGCAGCCCGGCACCGGCTCCGGCACCGGCTCCGGCTCCGGCTCCGGCACCGGCGGGGGGGGGAGGCGGGGGCCCTGCAGCCGCGGCGCTGCGGGGAGGGCGGGCACCGCGGCGGCGGGGGAGCGATCCTCGGCCGGGCCCCAGCGGCGGGGTCGCGCCTTCCGGGGTCCCGCCGGCAGAGCTGAGGCGGCGGCCGGTGCCCGCCCGGCCCCGCGGTCCGCGCAGCACCTCGGCGGCGGGGCCGGGGCTCGGCGGG